>VYZT01056704.1:35737-63826 GCA_013400735.1 Pomatostomus ruficeps | reverse complement strand
CTTGGACTTGTTGAACTTCAGGAGGTTCTCGTGGGCCACTTCTCTAGTCTGTCCAGGTCCCACCGGATGGCATCCTGTCCTTCTGTTGTGTCAGCTGTATTGCTCAGCTTTGGATCATCTGCAAACATGATGAAGGTACACTTGATCTCACTATCTGTGTCACTGATGAGGATGTTGAAGAACACTGGTCCCAAGACAGGTTCCAAGACAGGACCCTTAGGGACACAACTGGCCTCCACCTAGACATAAAGCCATTGATCACAACTCTCTGGTTGCATTTATTCAGCCAATTCCTGGTCCACTGAATGATCCACCCGTCGAATCCATGTCTCTTCATTTGAAGATAAGGATATAATGTTGGACCATACTGAAGGCCTTACAGAAGACTGGATAACTGATGTCTGGTGGTCTTCCCTTATCAAGTCTTGCCATCACTCCATCACAGGCCACCAGATTGGTCAGGTATGATTTTCCCTCAGTAGAGCTGTGCTGGCTATCCTGGTTCAGTTCCTTGTCTTTCACGTGCTTTAGCATATCTTTTAGGAGGATCTGCTCCATGGTCTTCCCAGGCACAGAGGTGAGGCTCAGCTGGTCTGTAGTTCCCTGGATCTTCCTTTTCCCCATTTTTAAATATGAGAGTGATGTCTCCTGTTTTCCAGTCACCAAGGACTTCGCCTGACCACCATGACTTTTCAAATATGATGGAGAGCGGCTTAGCAACAACATTGACGAGTTCCCCCAGGACCCTGAGATGCAACTCCTCAGGTCCCACAGACTTGTGGCTATTCAGCTTTATCAAGTGATTCTGAACCTGTTCTTCACTCATAGAGGGGCTTCACTCCCCCCACACCCACCCAGAGGATCAGGGACTTGAGAGAAGTGGGAAGCCTGACTGCCAGTGAAGATTGAGACAAAGAACTCATTGACTACCTCAGCCTTCTCCATATCAGTGTCACCCTTCTTGCTTATCATGGGGACTACACTCTCCTTGGCCTTTTCTTTTCTGACCTATGCCCTTATAGAATCCCTTCTTGTAATTCTTCACATCTCTTGCCAAGTCCTGTTCCAGCTTTGCCCTGGCTTTCCTGACCCCATTCCTAGACACATGAACTGTGTCCCTGTACTCTCCCCAGGTCACCTGTCTCTGCTTCCACTGGCTGTGCATTTCTTTCTTACTCCTCAGTTTGAGGAGCAAATCCATGTTAGTTTCTGGCCTGCCTCGCTTGATTTCCTACACACTGAAAGAGCACTCTTGCACTCTGAGAAGAGAGGCCTTAAAGAGTTGCCAGTGCTGATCATCACCTCTGTCCTTAAGGACTGTTTCCCAGCGGAACTTATTCACAAACTCCTTAAAGAGCTTTGCTCTTGCGAAGTTCAGGGTTTTGACTTTGCTCCTTGCCAGGCTCCTACTCCTTGAGATCACAGATCTCAAGATCTGGGCCTGAGAAGACCTGAGAGCAAAGAAGGGGAAAAATAAAGAACGAAACATTTGATGACCTTATTTGAGCCCTAAGAAATGTGGAAATGTGCAGGACATGGGTGTGATGCTCTGGGAGGAGCAGAGGCCAGGGAATGCAAGACAGGTCTCTTCCTTATCAAAGAATCAGTACAAAAATGGTTCATGGAGGTGGATCCACCTTTGATGTTGTGAGCAGATTACAGAGCCATGTCACACCAGTTCCCAAGATTCCTGGTTAGGAAAGTTGGTCATACACACTGGAAGACTCTCCACAGCATGCCAAGAGCACTCAGCTCTGTATACCAGAATCTCCCTTGTCCTTTATTAAGCCCCTTGTCTTTGTTCTGTTTGCACAGCATTAAAGCACTGCACTTTCCAGAGAGAAAAAACTTCTGTCTAATATTTGTAATTTTAAAGCTGAATTTTACCTTTTTTTTAATGCACCAGCATTATCCAACATATTGTCCAATATATAAAATTGATCATGACCTAGAAAAGAACCTAAGCCTTTGAAATGATGCTGTAGGCAGGGAGAGAGGCCCCACAGGCCAGCACTCAGGCACTGAAACTGGTTATGCACAAGTTGCACAGTTTTATATGCTTGTGGGTGTTCTCAGGCACTTTGAAAATCTCACCAAGAAATAACAGAGAGCCTCGCCCTCTTCTCCACTCCCTGCCTCCCAACACAGGACCCTGCAGGAAATGCACTGTGTACAACTGGTATTTCCCGCAAGCAGACTTGCATCCACGGCAGTATGAAAAATTAATAAAGGAGTATAGAGTGCATTAACAAATGCTGACATATTTCCCACAGTTAATTGACAT
The DNA here is from genome assembly GCA_013400735.1 of Pomatostomus ruficeps. Lineage (NCBI taxonomy): Eukaryota > Metazoa > Chordata > Aves > Passeriformes > Timaliidae > Pomatostomus > Pomatostomus ruficeps. Next base: position 61,542 of record VYZT01056704.1, on the reverse strand, counting down.
CCCCCATTTTATTTAAAAGTAAGAAAAGCTTGCCAAGCATGCAGAACTTGCACATCATAGCAAAGGAGAAGTCTCACACAGCTCATCAGGTCATGTCACTGTATCAGTGATATTGCATACCCTAAATCATGACAAATATTCCTAGTATTATGTCAGACCTGTATCCAAGGTGTTCCTCTCAGCATCAGTGTAGGAGGGCTGTCTGACACATGCTCTGGAAATTGCCACTCTGATGGATGCACAACACAGGCTGCTAAGCCAGCCTTATAGCATCTAAACCCTGGTCTCCAGCCCAGGCTAGGCCCTCTCTGTCTCTGGTGTGGTGAGGTGACTGATTGCCCTTAGCTCATGGAACCTGACTGGTGTCTTCACACAGCTTGTGGAGATGGGGAGCTGCACTGCACTGCTGGCCTGTCACTGCTCCTGCAGTCATTAAATGGATTTTTCTATGGTCCAGATGTCCCACGAATATCTTACTGAGCCACACATAGAGGGTGCTCACAGAACCTTCTAGAAACTAAAGAAGAAACCCTGACAGTGCTAATGACACTCTTAAGTGGGATGGCAGTCCTCTTTTCTTCAGCAGTGAAGTCAGGTGACAAGCTGGTGAATTGCATAGACTGCAAAGCTAAGACCTCTGTAAGGTTTTCAGAAGGTCTGAAGTAGAGCAGCCAACTCCTAGATGAAGTTTTACTGGAAAACTCTGGGGCTTGAGGTACCATCAGTGGCATAGCCCAAGATGGGACTGATCCAGGTAAGGAGGACTGACCCTGCTCTTGCACAGTCTGCCCCATCGAGGCCAGGGCTGCACCCAGTTACCCATACATGGTTGTATTCGTTAAGTGCAAGCCTGGGCTCAGGGATAGCAACAGCAAGGGCTGTGTCAAGCCAGTGAAACTAGAGACCCTCATAGGTACACTAATACCACTCCAAGACCTGGGAATTTCCACATGCTGCCCTGACAACACCTCTCTGGATGGTGATGACTGTGTCCTTTTGAGTAGGCAGTCTCTGATGCAATGGCTCTCAGGTAACTGCATGTGGAAAAGTGCCTTTTCACACCTTGAAGCACGTTCTGTGGGCCAGTGGTGGCCCTCAGCATACTCGTCTTCACTCTCCCAAGCTCATGACAAGGAGGGGAGACATATGAAATGTAGTTCTACCAGAAGAGCACCATATTGAGCTCCCTCTGTTTCTCCTCTGCATCCTTGTACTTGTGGCACTGCTGCTGGTGAGAAAGATGAAGCTGGGAAAACGGCAGCCAAAATTACATGGAAGAGTTGTGCCTGGCTGGAAAGCTTGCAGCTGTCTGACACTGGTATGCCAAGTATCCCCACACTGATGGCCACCTACACCCAGTTACCAGCCCCGTTACTTTGGAGAGAGCTGGTTTATTCATAGTGATTTGCCAGTAACTTGAACAACGTTAACACCCAAAAGGTGAATCGCAGAGATTTGATGGTGTGAACACCTGGGTGGAAGTTTGTGACTTCTGGCTATGTGGTAACACAGATTCTTTCCCATGGGAATTTTTCTCTTCTTCTTCCTGTGTTTTATAAATAAAGATAAAGTTTAAATGTTATTGAAACAGTCTCTGGAAAACATGGGCAGTTCTGGCCTGGCCAATCGGCCTAGGGGGAGGTTTTGGATTGACCCAATCTGGACGACCTTTGAAAAATCTATATAAGTTTTATAATTAAATAATAAATTCAGATTTATGCCACTCGACCGTCTCGATTTCTTCACTCGGCTAGCGGTTCAACAGCGACATGGCTATGCTCTGTCATCTGCCCCACTAGGTGCCACTGGAGCCATCCCACAGCCTAGCAACTCCACCAGGTGCCCTGATGTCTAGCTCACCATATGGACTGAAGCATCCTCGCTCTCTTTCTCCAAGCAGAAACAAAGGCTTGAGAAGTAAAAGCCCTGTGTTCATTTGGAGACTGCTCCTGCATACTGGTTTTTATGAAGCAATTACATTGCAGCACCACACATTTCAAAGTAAACTTCTTTGTGCAGCCAGTTCTGAAAAGAGAAACGAGCTTCTCACATCTCAGCCGAGAATTGTACCTGCACTTCTGTAGGAGCTACTAACTCTTTTCATTTAGGCTATGGTGAATTGGCTCCTTTAAAAAGGTAGCAAGCCCTACTTTGATTTTCAGTTTCCAGTCTCTACACAGGTGCTGAATCAAAGTAACTTAAACTGTGGCTTTGATTCCTGTTCCCAGAGCTGGCTTAAGATGTATTTTCATGGGCTTCCTGCTATTTGTTATAATCTGCTTGCTGGAGATTCATACCTGCCTGGCAGAGCTGGTGGATGTGTGTGTGTGTGTGTGTGTGTGCGTGTAAATCTCTGGGCTTTGATGTTCACAGGTTCCCAAGACAGTATGGAAAAACAAGCACTTCTGATGAAGAATCATGGTGAGAGCTGATGAATTAACATATGCCTTGAAATACTCCCATTCTGTTCTCCAGGATAATATGTTCAGTATTCTGGTTTAGCAGTGTTTACATGTACCCCGATCCAGTTGTTTGTGTCATACTTGGTAATTACCTTGATAGGGCTATTTGGTTGTTTCTGGCAATGATGTAATCTTTGCTTGTGCTGCTTGCCTACACAGTTTGCTGTATTGAAGGGTTTTGGAGTACTTCCTCCAGTGATTCTGTTTCACTGGCTCTTTAGAAAAAGCCATAGCTATTTTCTCATCTAGCTGTGCTCACAACTTTTGTCTCAGGGAAGACTATGAGCACAGCCAACTTCCTCCCATTATAACAACCTCTCATTGTACAACTGGAGTTGAGACAGACTAATTCAATCTACACTTGCTACAAAATAGGATGGATCTGTGCTCATGCACTACTTAGTCTGAAAAAATGAGGGGACAAAGGTTTAAACAAACCTTCAGGCCCCTCTTCAGCTATCTTACTTCCCAGAGGTCATGGGGTTTTATGTTGTAGCCCATGTGATATCTCATCAGTTTAACCAAAGATGCCAGCTTGGTCTGGGATGAATAAACTGGTGTGTCTTGAAGCATGAATATGTCCCATCCCACTCCTCCAGGGTGTATGGGGGCAAGAGCAGTCATGTAGGGCCCCTTTTGCATGATCTGGGTGGTGGAATGGGGCTTAGGCAGGGACAGGACAGGTTCAGTTCAAATCTGATGCCTGGATAGAGGATAGGAGGAAGATGCAAGCATTTAACTATGGTCTGTCTCTGCCAGAGGAGTTCATTGTTGGAGGCAGTGTGAAGTAAGTGGGTTACTGGAAAAGGTCTAAGGTAACATTTTTTCCCAGTTCTGTCATTTGCTTGCTAGATGGCCTTCATCAGATCAACCACCAAATCAATGCTCTTGGTGTAGTGTCTGTGGAATGGGTTTAAAACTATCTACCTCCAAAACCCCTTTGAGATCCACCAGTGGGAAGTGATATCTAAAACCTCACTTTGCTCCTCCTGCCTGAATCTTGCTTTCTTTCTTTTCAGCAGTTAAAAAATCATAGAATGAGACAGAGAGCGTTCCCTTCCTCTCCAGCTATCCCACAGTCATGTGGCTTGAGCATAATGCTGGGCTGTGGGAGAGGAAGGGTTTGAACTCCTTGGGGCTGTGCAGCAGCTGTGCTGACGGACGAAGTCTGCCAACCCTCACTGCTACGTTGGAGGAGTCCCCTCCTCAGGTGTTTACTCAGCGCTTGTGCTGATCGTCATCATCCTGCTATGAGCTGGCAGAAACAAGCCTCCCTGTGGCCCAGTTCCTCCGGGCCAAAAGTCCTGTGTCTTCCACAAGTGGCTGATGAAGACAGGTGTGTGGGAAGGTGTGTGGGGTTTTTTGCACAAAACCAGCTGAGATGAGCACCCAGGGCAAGGGCCACCAGCTCTGCTGGGAGAGACAGACCTCTGGCTGGGGAGGAACAGAGACCTAGGAACCTGTGAAGCCACACCTTGAAATGGCTCTGGGAATGCAAATCAAAGCCATGATATAAGATAAATTGGTGCAGCTTCTGTGTTCAGCCAAGCCCTCTAATCTTTGAATTGCCAAAGGCCTTGAGGTATCATTATGTTAAGTAAAGCCTACCAATGGACACATTGCTCCAGCCTCTTCTTGTCTTCAGCAGATGTGGAGAGACTGTGTGTGGGGAGGTGGGGGTAGGTAGCAGGGATATCTCTGGCTCCCTTTTCAGAGGGGTGCTTTCAGATGAACTGTAGAGGCAGCTTTCTGATCCTTTTCTTGCATCAAAATGGCACAGAGGAGCTCCATGGGAACCGAAAGCACACCTGGGCTTTTTTTTTTAACTTTTAGAAGGATTAACATAGATTTATGTTTGAGAAAGCAGGCTAGTTCCAATCTAAAGTGCAGGACGATTCCCCCCAGTTCCCATGAGGGTAACATCATAATCCATTATTAGCTGTGCCAGTTACAGTTATTTCCTTCCCACATTTCCTTTCAGGTGTCAGACTAGAATGCAATTGCTTTTCTTCCTAAGAGCACTATTTTTAAATCTGAAGAATTGAATGTTATTAATATAGTAGCTGTTGTACTGTGCAGCCCGTTCTGTAATGGGGTGTTTATAGCACCAATGCTCTTACCCAGACCATTTGTAATCAGAAATAATAGCACCACTTCACCACTCGCTCTGCTTGAAGACGCTGCAATAAATTCCAATGAGCCATAGCTTGGCTGCAGCTGGGGACTGATGTAGAAGCTTTGTGCATTTCTACTTCTTTAAAGTTTATAGCTCTTTTACATTATATGAATATTGCCAGTCCTGAAGATTCATCTGCCATGAATCAAGCCTCAAAAACTAATGAGATTTTACAAAATGCGTTCATTTGAAGTGTGTTTTATGGGCCTTCAAATATTTCAGGCTTTGTGCCATGCTGTCAGGCTTCCCTCACTTTCCTGCCACAAGCTTGCTTTAAGAAATGAAAAAGAAAGCTGGGATTAACATATGATCATCTGATTCCAACAGCTGGCCCCTACCAACATCACCTGATATCACAAAACTCAAGATAATGCTGTAAGAGCAGTCAGCACAGTCAAACAGACCTTCATCTGTGTGATGGGCCAACAACACTCAGCTAAAATAATGTCACCTCAAGCTTATACACACCTGGTGTTCTGTGGGAATAAAAACTTCCAACACCAGCTGCCGCGAGCTCCCCACGTGGAAGGAGGAAGGAAGGGTTCGTTTTGGAGAAGTTGCCACAGAAGCCACCAGCCAGCATGGCATGGCCTGAGCAGGCCAGAGCATATGTGGATGCCACCCTTGTCTTTTTGGCAAGGAATGTTCAGCAGCACAGATCCCCCAGCCACCAGTTCATTGCCACTGCCTGCTCCGCTGGTGCCAGTGTATGTGAGGCTGCAGCATGAAGTGGGCAAGGGAATCGATCCAGGTTAAAAATGACCATGCTTCTCCTCCCCCTCTCCCAATCTCCTCCTAGTTTTAGAGTATTACTTTATGCCTGGATCAGTTTCCTTTTCCTGCTTGGTGACTGGCACTGCAGCAGTGGCGATGACGCCTCTGAAGGAGTAGTGGGGATGCAGAGTGATCCAAGTAGGAGGCATCACTCTGAATGCCAAAGACCTTTCTTAGGACTGATTACAAACCAAAGGGTGCATGTGCATAGGAAATTGAAAGAAAGGAGAAAAATCAGAGAAGGGCTGGTGTGTTATTTCTAGTAGAAGTAAGGAAGAAACTAAGATTTGGGAGTGGTGTTTGCTGGAAGGACAGGCCTGGCTTTCTTGCCCTGCTCAGGGAGAAATTACTTTGGAGAGCTATTTAGTAAGTGAGGAAAACTGCACCTAAGAAATGCCTGTCCCTGGCATTAGTTCCTCTTAAAACTCAAGCATAGACCCAGATTTAGTTTGGGACTTCACTGAAATGAAGGACAACTGCAAAAAGATTTACTCTGTATTTTGCACATTTCTCAGCACAGGGTCTCAGGACTGCTTGGCTCAAGATAGGCAGTCTCAGGAGCAGCTACTCTAAGAACAGACTTAACAAAAAGGTGCTGCTGATGGGAAACAATGTAGGAGGGGATGGCAGCATCCTCTTCTGTCCTTGCTCAGGTGGTGTCCCTGTCTTAGTCCCAGTGGTCACCAGTTTCTTTCTGATGCCTCTAGAGCTCATGAAGCCAACATTTACACACGTTTAAAATTCTGGCTATTTTTCATTCTTTTCCTAAACTACCAATAGCAACTGTCCCTGCTTTACACTGCACTTCTCCTAACTCTGTACTCTGTAATGTTCCCATGCTAGTGTTCTCAAATGATAAGCTTTTCCATTCTATTGCACTCATCTTTCTTTCTGTTCCTTCTTTATTCCCATCTCCTTATTTTCTTATCCCCTTACTGATTAGCCTTTCCCCTCCTTCTCATTTCTATTCTGATGAACCTTTTCTAATTCAAAAACTGGATTTCTAAACAAAACACAACCAAGCAGGAAATCTGAAATTAACAATTCTGCTACAAGTGTATTTTTCTGGGTGATATCTATAAGCATGTGCAAGAACTCTCATCATTACCTTGGTACATATTTGTAAGACAGAGTATTATCTTCCCCCAGACTCCATCTCTTTTATCTTTTAAAAATGTTCCCTAGTGACAGAGACTATATTACCCTATCAGTTTGTACAATTTCTAGCACATCTGATCACTCCTGCAATATAAATGCCGTATAATCATCAAAATAATATATAAAGCGCTCATTGCCTGGAATCTTAGGATGTCTGGAGTTGTGCATTTCCTAAACGTCTCTCTCTGTGACTGCCCACCTACCTAGCTCTAAGGAGCTTGGGGGATACCCCAGAGGTGACAAGGTGCTCTTACCCTCACACCACACATGAACAACTGTGATAATGACACAGGACACACAACATGTCCCCACAGACACGAGAACCAACATCTGCTGAATCCTTGTCCTATGCTTAGATGTTTGATCCCCTTCTTTCCACACCATGGTGGGAAGCGGGACATAACTTCAGTGGAAGCAAAGCCTCCCTGGGCCAGATGGTTTTATGAGTCCCCATGAACACAGCCACGGAACTTCATGGACTGTAAAGAGGAAAATGAGAAGGAAATAATACAAAGTCCACCTCTGTTTGCTGACATCCTTTATTTTTTTCTAAAATAACACTCTGATCCAGTGTTTCCCAGGGGAGATCTGGAGGGAATCACCATCTCCACATGGACTCATGTAAGAAAGGAAGCAGCTGGTCCCCGGCATTTATTGCTGTACATCAGCTTGGAAATCTTGATTGAAACACTGCACAAACCCCCATTTCTCTGGGTTATTTTCTTCCTCCCTCATTTTGTTCAATTAAATAATTAATACTTCAAGGAAAAAATCCTCTGGGAGTTCATTTCACTCAGGACAGGGAGTGCTGCAGCATAACTGGAGGTAAGATTGAAGTGCTGTTGGACACACGTTTATTCCTATTCTTATTTTAGCTGAACCCATTCACCCTTCCCAACAAACAGGTGATAAGGCAGTGTGTTTATAGCAAGTATCCTGTGTGGCACAGCTGTAGTATGGATCAGGTAACGTTACTGACTCACTGCAGAGTTATTGGGCCACATCATTCCTTCCTTTCTCAGGGCAATAGACTTTACCATGTACACACCAATGTACTTGCTTTGCACACACTAATCAAGTCTTACAGCTTTTCTGTTAGGTTAGGTGCAATTGTAGGCATTTTTTTCAGGTATAGGGACTGCAAAACAAATCTTCCTGCCAGAGTTGTTTCCTCTGACTTTTTTCTAGGGGTGCTTGAAGGCTCCTTCCAAAGAGCCAAGCCCTCAGAGGTTCATGCAGGAATTATCATTTGGTATCTCCACACCTAGGGCGTTGCTGGCGAAAACTTTGATACTTGCATTGGATAGTGGGCACCTACTTTCAAAACAAATCAAAAATAAATGAGGTTTTAGTAATCCTTATGTAGACAAGAGCTACACACCTAAAGGGCCCACTGTAGGAACGCCCAAGTGTTGGACTTCTTTTGATGGATTTGGAGATTTGTTCTTCATTTTGGTTTAATGCAAGAGGCTTTTTAATGGATGTACTGACCCACCCAAATGGTCAAGTCCATGATGACTTTTAGGGACCCAGCATGGGACTTTCTTTGCACAACTGCTAAAGCAACACAATCACAGAGTGTGTGGCCAAGCATGGGGAAGAAGGGGACTGGATGCTCTCTTTCAGTGGACATGTCCCAGGTATCAGGAGCTTTTTTTCCCAGCCTGTGTTCTCAGCTGAGCTGGATGCATAGGAGCCTCTATCAGCTATGGATTTTTTTCCCCTGTGTTTCAGACTGAAGGAACTTGCTTTCATGTTATTTTACATCATCCCTAGTCACAACAGAGGCCATGGTGAATAAGCTAGGAAATGGGGAAAAATCTACGGGTTGCTACCCAAATGGTCTTTTAGTACCCACTCCAAATGCCCTCAGATGGGACCTTCACAGATAAAACTTGGGTGAATTTTTTATTCTAAATGCAAATCAATTGAAATCATGGGGAAAAGAATTGCGCACTGATTTCAGTCTTACTAGGATTTGGAGCTGCAATAGGGGGACTAATTGTTGTTCACCGAAGCCAATGGAAAGGACTGTAAGTAACTTGAGCCCGTGGTTTGTCTCCTGGTCTCACTACTGCTTTGGAACTGGCTATAGCAGTCGCGGTTTACCCTGTCCCCATCAGCTGATCGCTCATGCCTCCCTACAACCTCCTGAGTTGCACCAGTCTGACTGTTTGTGCAACCATGCAGTAAACTGCCTTAGGAAATAGCCCAGTGCAGGGATGCTCCCCGGCACAGCTCACTGCCTGGCTGCACAAACAGCTGTGCCAGCCCCACAGACAGGTGGCACAGGGTCCAGGACAAGGAAGGAGAAACAGCTGCTTAACACTGCTACCAACAAAATGTCCCTCTGGGAAGATGCTCCCAGGCAGGTGATGCAAAGGGACTGAGCTACATCAGCAGGTGCTGGCAAGAGGGTCTTTGCTTGAACGATTTCGCTTGTGTTGCCTCTAGCATTTGGAGGCTTCACCAGAGTAACCAAGCTCACTAACCTGGCAGAAGCTAGGTAGGCTGGGTAAAAAGAGGCTAGTTTTCTACCGGGCTGTTAGATGGTTTACTTGTCTTGTATGCTGTCAGCCTCAGTGATCAGATCCTTGATGCTTGTTACATACACAAGGACACACGGTCGTATCCAGGATTCTCCCTGTGCTTGATGAAAACAATCCATGTTTACAATGGAAATACCAGAGAGCATAAGTCAAGAATGTGGTGACTAATTATATTCCTTCAGCATTACTGTATTGGTATTTTGTTTATTGAGCTCTTCCATTCTAGTTCAAGATTCAACACATAGGCTCATTCTCTGGCCTTCTCCAGAGCATCTGTCTCATGGAGGACATCTGCAGAGATGGCTTTGTATATCCTTCACTTGTTAATCCAAAGCTTTTATTGAGATGGACATACCCATCCCATGCAATATTCCCAGAAGTTTCACTTTTATATCATTCAAAAGCAGACTAGTAAGGGGTGTGGGTTTCTTCCTAGTTTGTCCCTTTAAATTCCAAGTTTCAGTCTGAAAAAATATTTACAGCTGTGTTATATAAACTAACGAAAAACAATGTTTAAAATTAAAGTCCTGGCACAACGTTATGGAGAACAGCAGTGGAAATGGCCATGTGGTAATAAACAGGCTACCTGATATGGTTTATTGTTTAACTCCTTGCTTACTTTTAGAATCTTAATCTTATGTTCTCAAATGCCTGAGTCCTCTGAGACGTGTACTTGTGTTGGGTTAATCACCAAACCTGAGCCTGGGTTCCCCTGTGAACACACAGCTAGGAGTAGATCAGTGAGTACAGAGCCCTCTCAAGCAGGCACTGCCTGTATTTCCATGTGCTTCACAGCACAGAACACACCGTAAACAAATCCTCAATTTCTAAAGTAAACAAGAAGAAATTCCAGTTTTTAAAAAAGGGCAAGAAAATATCTGGACATTAGCAAGTTTTCCTTCTTGCAACAATCCACCAGGAAAACAAAAGAGAGTGAGAGATTTTATGTTACTGCAGTGTTGCCTTTCTCCTTTGTAGCTGTGATAGTTTCCTAGCCTGTGATTGTAATGGCATGATGAGATATTTATAACATGCTAGGAAAAATGTTTCCCTTTTAAAGCCCATCACAGTAGCATAACAACAAGCCTTGAAATCTGTCTTTTCTTCATGCCCAAATCACTCGATGGAAATGATTTTTATGTGCTGACTGTTGGTGTGCATATTAAAGCCATTTCTAAGGAAAAGCTGTAAAACATGCACCCGTACGCTGCTCTCTGCACACATGACTGCACAACCAGATTGGGCCACATGGCAGTAAAAGTGCCCCGGCCTGGTCGAACAAGAGCTCTTGCAACTGTTACCACGAGTGAAGCCATGCTGGTACCAGAGCAGGGGCGAGAACAGTGCGGGTGCAGATAAGCCTTTACAGTAAATCAGCTATAACGTGGTTTGGCTCCAGGCCCAAGTAATAACTAACCAGTTTTATGTTAATTATTTGCTATCCTTCTACATATAGCAATAGTTACAAGCTTTCCTAAGCATAAATGACTGCAGTGTGTAGTTGGCTTTCATAAAGTCTCTACTTTTTTGACATACTGCATCACTTTATGAGAGCTGTGAATTATTCTAGTTTTTCCTTTTGCTCTGGCTTCTTTCTTGCAGTCTCTCATGAAGTAATATTTTCGAGTGTGTTTGTAAGGATGAGCAGAGGCAGTCATACATATGGGTATTTAATTTTGTAGTTCCTGTGCATGTTATATGGTATCTCACCCTTACACACTGACTGCAAAACAGTCATTCTCTTTTGAGCACACCAGTAAAACTGTTTCAGTCAGAATATATTCCTGTATCTAGACTATAACCACCAAGAAGATGAGTTGCAAAACCACAAGCCCTTCTCTATCCTCCTCTATCCATCTTGACCACAAGTCTCCAGTCCCCAAATCACAATGCAACACTTCATCAGGGAAGCCAGCACAGCTCTTTGTGGAAGTGATTGAAAAACTGGTCCAGCTTTGAAAAGTCAGCACATTATATTCACCCAGGCTTACTTTTTTAAGATAATACACTGAAGGGCCAGCCTGCAGTAGCACTGGTAGGGGCAGAGACAAATGTCAGAGAAGCAAATACCTGCAGTTATTAGTGCCTTGATGAGTCCCTCAGTGGAGTTGTGGTCTGAGACCTGTTTCCATCACAAAAAGAACACAGTAGAAACCTACTGGCTATGATATACACTCACTCCCACACAATTCCACCAAGGGACTCTTTGTCTACTTCAAAATCTCTCAACCATAAAAGTTTACAGAGACCTAAGTACACAAACTTCTTTGAAGTGCTTGTGCAAGTGTTGCTCTAGGTCTTACCAGCTTGGTCTCCACTGGTCAGGATTTTGATTCTCCATCATGGCTTGTCTATTCCTTCAGAGCTGGTGTACATCTGGAAGGGTTGCTGGCATAGTTCTACACTACAGGGATGCCAGTCACCTCTGCAAGTGGGACCCACCAAAAGACAGAAGTACAGTATTGCTGGCATGACTTTTGGGTCACTGTAAGTTTTTGTGGATGAAGGTAAAATGTTACTGAATCCCAAATATATACTCCTCCTGATAGTGGATATACACCTTTCACAAAGATGAATGGCTAACAAGAAACCAAGATAAAAGAGAATTAGGCCAAGGGACATAAGTTTTATTAAACCAGCAGCCTCCCCTGGGAGGTAATTTTTGCATCTATTAAATAAAGCAAACACTATTGGAATTTCACAAATAAATGATAGGAGGAACCATTCTCCCTTACCTGAGTGCAACACACATTCCTTCATTGATATTGCTACAGTCCAAGGAGATTGGAAAAAATCAAGTTTTAACTAAAATAAAATGTTATAAATGGAAGGCAAAGGAATCACTAAGTTTCTTCCAGATTATTCCAGAAAGTGCTGCTCTTGATAATGATGGGCAGAGCTCATTGTGGAAAAATTAAGTTGGTCAGATGGCATAGAGATAAAAATTGAATGGAAAAGGTTTTGAGTCAGGCTGGCAGCTTGGTTAATAAAGTTATGTGCTAATGACTATTAGCACATATGTGGGCCCACCTGAGTGTTGAAGAGTTTGGATTGTGGAGTGATGGTTGACAGCTTTGCTTCCACCACAATGTACTTGGTTCCCCATGAGCCTGGGTGCCCCATTAACAGCAGACACTTCCGTAGTATTAGAACACCAGCAAAACAGGAACAGAATAGGATTTTGGAGAAATTATCCTACAATAAACTTTGATTGTTTCTCTTTGGAGAAACATGGGGCAGTGGTGAATGCTCCAAGTTCTTACAAGTTTCAATGACAGAGCAGCTCCCAGGCTATGAAAATCAATCCCCTGGTGAACAAATGGCAGGTGATTACTGAGGCATACCAAATACACTTGAAAAATTGCTGTGTGCTGACCCCACCAGCCACTTTGTCATGAACTTTAACAACTACGTACCAGAGCCTTTCAGCAAACTACATCACAAGAAGAAATAGGACAGAGAATTGAGCACATATTGTGCTGTGGAAAGGGCAGAACCAAGATCTAGAACTTGTATTACCCTACAAATTAAATGAAGACTTTGTAAAAAAAAAAAATAGGGAGAGTGTTTGGAAAGAGCCCAGTTCTTGCAGCCTTCATTTTTCGGAATGGTTTTATTTGCTTTATTCTATTTACAGCCTCCAGTTCCCAAGTGTGTCCAATAATGTTTCACCTTAGAGCTTCCCAGCTCTCAAATGCTGCAGCCAGGCACTGGCTGCTGCCCAACTGGCCTCTGCCCTAGTTACACTTGGTAACGCAGTGAGGGCTGTAGTATCAGTCCTTTTCAGGACTAAACTGTGCCACGGACTTTTGATTGTTAAAGGAAATGAACTTGGGATGACATTAAAAAAAGTAAATAAGACTTGTGTACAAGGACGTTAAGATTACAAAGCAGCAGTCTCAAAGGTTGGAAGATGCAGAGTGCAGATCCGCTGATTCAGTGATGTTCTTTGGCAGGAGTTTAAGAGACAGCAAGAGGTGTGAGGCAATGAAGAATAAAATCCTGAGTATTTGGCTTTCAAGGAAATTTGCAAAAAACACTGTCTCAACAGCCAAGACTTACACGTGTCTTCCGAGAAAGAATGACTTTTTTATGAGAAAGTAATCATCCCCTGTACTGCTGAGCTAATGATGTATAAAATAAGCCCAGCAAGCCCAACTCCCACAGTCCTACAGTCCCACAGTCCAACAGACAACAGACAAGAAAAAAAGGGAATCCAAACAAACTACTGGTGACCAGAAAACCACTCAAAGCAGATCACTAGCAATAAATTGTAATATGACATTGAAGTTGGGCTCATGTTACGAAGAGCAAAGAGTAGAGAGAGAATTGCTAAGGGCAGATGGCAATGCCTTTCCTGGTGATATAAACACAGATGAATGCATATCATTTCTGCGTACTGTATATGGCTCTGCCTATCTCAACAGCATAAATAACAGGAAAGAACTTTAACACATTTCTAGGGATTGAGTTCTAATTGTTCCGTGGTCTACAACCATTGGTTGCATCTAATTCTATTTGACATGGCTATGGCTTCAAATACTCCACATTATAGAAATTATGAAATTCAGCTGGAAGCGTTTTACCTGCCAAGATCTGAATTTCACGTTATGTTGCAGTAGCTGATGGCAAAACAAACCTACTGCAGCGTAACAGGAGGTTACGTCCTTTACACAGTTATATTTAATCTCTCCTGATGCTGATCTGAGTTGTAGCCGAGTACAAGGAAAAACAGATTCTGCATTCAAATTCTTGTAAGTATAAAGAGTAATGGCAACAGCCATAAGCATAATGCATAACTCTTGCACCTGCCTGTCCAAGGAACCAAGAATTTTTTTTATATTTTTCATATAGTTCATCCTTTGTTCAAATATTTTCCACAAAAGTTGTGTGGGAAAATCCATGAAAATCAGGAAATCTGCCTCTTTATAAGTACTGGAAGAAGTGTGAGCTTGATCATACTGAACATATGATCACATGCACAAAATTGACATGCTAAAACCTACAATGTATATTCTTTCTCTTCTATAATTTCCTTACAATTCCTTTTGGGATATCTGTAGCAATAAGATCTAAAAAATTTCAGATAGCAGAGTGACTTGCCAAAAAAGTATGTCCACACCATTATGCATGAACAAAACTTTCACTTTTCTATACTATTTATGGGTACATTTGTTTGTAAACCTTTTAAAATGTTCTTTCCACTTCTTGAGATTTACTTACACCATTTCATACTTCGGTTGCACAAAGCTGACATCTCCAGATGGCAAATATAAACATCAAAAGATGGACTGCCACTCAAAGACACGTGGGAAACATTTGCCAAAGCTAAATATAGTCTTAAAAGAATTTCAATATTAGTGTAAGAGTTCTTCTGAATATGCCATTAATAGTTGTGCAATAGATCTAGCTGACACACTGGAGGTGGTGAGCTGCACTCAAATACTTTGCTACCCACAAAATGGCACTTACTTCAGGATTGTTCAACACTCTGGAAATAATGCAGTAAATCAAAGTAACAAATGACACAAACTATGCTATAAAATGCAGTACACACTAAATAACATACAGGACACATGCACATGTGCATGGTGATGGAAGAGTCTACAGGATTCAGCCTTTTTGCTGAATAAATATTTGAGAGTTTTACAGTTCTTCAGCATCCCTTTTTATGTAATCAGATAACTGCAACTACAAACTCAACCAGAGGACTGACATTTTTACATTACAATGGCATCTTTGCTGCTGCAAACAGTAATATATATACAACAAATCAGTTCAGAGAGAAAATGGTTTCCATCACACTTGGCTTTGCCTTACTATCAGAATGAGGAACTATATGCATGAAGTTTTTAATAATTTTTTTTAAAAGCAGTATTAGCCTCCTTTGCTTATTGGCAGGGGTGGGAGGGGATCTGCTAAAATCCATTATACACTTTGCATTGCCTGTAATAAGATAAGGCATCCATTGTGAGCTGGGCAATTCAAACAGTCAAGGATAAAAGAAAGAGTTCACTCAAAATAGTGGACAAACAGTTTGACACACTCTCCAAGCAGAAAATATATTACAAGTAAAATGTTTTACAATGTTTTCTCAGGCAGAAAAGTCCAAAAAGTTTGCTCATCCCTCATGTCTCTCATACAGAGAGAGCTCTTTATGGTGACTGGTCCTTGCCTTTGACACTACTTCTGCAAGTCATGTGGTGGCATACTGGAGACTTGACTGCATGCAAACTCCCAGTGGAACACTGAGACTGCCCCTGAAGACCACGCCTTCAGGCACTTTGGTCCAAGTCTAAATATAGGCACTCTTAAGGTGTTTTTTATCCCCAACATAACCCATGGTTTGTTGCCAGCATGGAAGAAATTGGATTTCTTTTTATTCCTAAATCATGGGAAAAGCAATGGATTTTGAAGGTCTGTAAGAGGAGCTAATGGGTCTGTATTGAGCAGATCTGCATGGCTCCATTCTGCAAAGGAGATCTGTGGCACCAGTAAGCCTTAGCAGCTGCACTGCTGTTGTAGTAGTGTCCTGTCTGCCTTGCCTGCCTATGCTGCAAGACTGAATGGTGTATAACCATCATGTCATAATCAAGCCCACAATGCCATCCTATAATTGCTATGTGTTAATATGTTCCCCCAGCAGACCATTTTCTGTGGAAAACACTGAATCCACTATTTCAGCTGCCACACAGAGCATCTAAATTGCAGGTGCCGATAAGTTCAAGGAACATGATCCATTGGGACCACTCCAACTGTAGTTTCAAGAGAGCCTGGCTCCAACAACCACATGGGTAAAGTTCCTGCCCTATGACCTCCAGCTACTCACTCCTGGTGTTACCACACAGCTCATCACCCCTGCTGTTGCATCAGAAGTTATGTACCTTGAGCCACAGCCCAATTTATAGTCTAACTCTACAGAGAATGATTTCACAGACCCACCTGAGGAGGTGATGAATTTCAGCACAAAGGCAGGAGCAGTCAGCTGGGCATGGAGCATGGCAGGCACTGTTTGAAAGAGCTTCACTGCCAAAGTCAGTGTACTGGGGAGACTTCACTTGCAGGTTTATGATTCAGTTAAACCAGACTTAATAGCTGAAAGAAGAAGTCCCACTCCCTCTCCTGCCTGCCAGCCATGCTTTCTGCAAGCTCTTTGCTAGGGATGTACATCAGACCATAAATAATCCAGTGCAGAAAGCTAAACTGATGCATAACTCAATGCTTTTTTGCAGGCCTAGTTTTCTGCTGTGTGGACCCTCTGATCTGACTGCCCATGGCTCCAAAGAGCATCAGAGACAGCTCAAGGGATGTGTTAGAAACACAGAAAAGGGAGCAGGTAGGGAAGGGCTTTCAAAGACAACTTGGCATTAGGGTGGCTTAGTCAGGTTTGGTCATTATCAAATGCTATCTCCACGATGAGGTGCCATCCAGACTACCCACAAGTTACACAAGTCACCTTACAACACCCCTGTGAAAGCTGGGATACCTCAGCACAGGAAACATTCATATGGTCACTCCCTTCTGGTTGTCATTTTCAAGGAGTTTCTTATTAAGCAATGCAATCAACTTCTTCTTTTGGTATCTTAGAAGAGCTTTTCTTTTGAGATTTTGGGACTGCACCATTCTTTCAGAATTATTTTGTGAAGGTAGATGAATTTAGATTCACATTCTTTTCAAGAAATTATTTCAGTTTAATGTCCTACCTACTTCAGTTGCAGAGCCTTCAACGAGTACAGCACAGAGAGTGAATGATGGCAGCAGTGATAATGAGTGCATATGGGAATCCCAGGAAAACTTTAATCACCATCATTAACATCTTATTTTCTGCAGTGCAATTCCTACTCCGATGTACCACAATTTGCTATAGCAGACTGCAATGCCCAGTGCTGATAAGAATCTGCATAAATATGAAGACTAAGAAAGCCATGAGGAAGAAAGTAATCACGGGTGCTTTTTTGTTTTGATATTTTTTAAATTCTTTTTCTGCCGTGCGTGTGTCTTTCAGGTCAGGTATGATTTTGAAGTAGAAGAAAGGTAGATTCAAGCATGTAGACAGATGATATCTGGTTTCCCTGGTTCCTGGCTTTGTTGCTCATTTATAAGTTTGTGTCTTCACAAACTATGTTGCAACTTCTGGTTTTAGCACTGTTTTGCCCAATTTACTATCTTATTCAAATGAACGTTAAAGGAAAGTAATAAAACCCACCAGGCTGCAACACCAACAGATTTTGTTAAACGTGGTGGAGGGTTTTCTTATTGCAGCTTGACATTCAGTAAGAAACACAAACTTAAAGCAGGGACCATTTGGAAATGGATCATGAAGGTAAATTTGTGAAAACACTAAAGAAGGGAACTTCTAAAATAGATGAACTCATAATGCCAATGGCACACAACCTAAGTGATGACTTCCTAGCTGAAGATGTATTTCATAGGAAGGTTGTAGGGAAAGTTAAATATATTAAGTTCTTTATAAAGTGGTTCATTAACTGAAAAGAGGTTTCTTTCATGGACAAATTGCCTTAGAAATGTTGGCCTTTTGGGTCCTGTCTTCCTTGCTAAAATAGAATATGGCAACAGAACTACTTTATACAGGTTAAAATCAATTTTTCAATCAAGGATTCTGTTTATTAGTTCTTTGGGCTCAATTTCACTGCAAAGTTACCTGAGTTGTAAGTTATTCCAGGTATAACCAGAATCCTTTCTACACAAAAAATATGAAACCCAGGCCTGTGGCTGCTCTTAGTTTAGGAGATGCTATATAGAAGAAAGAGGGGGAATCACTCCAAAGTACTGAATGTTTTCAAAGGCAGAAGAGCACCTTTATCTAAAACAGCAGTGCGAGTCCAATAAGAAGAAATCAGATCATGCAAAAAAGCAGTGGCTCCCCTTAAGCTTTACCTGTAAATCTTCATTCCACAGGTCTCCACTCAATCCAAGCACAGCTCTCCAACCCCAAGCGAGAAGGCAAAGTTCTCACTGAGAGAGGTGAAAGAGCTTCTTCTCACCACTTCCACACTGCCTGGTTTTCCTGCTTCAGGGGCAACTCAGTCTGCTCCACTGCAGCCACAGAACTGCCACAATCCAAGTCTTGCTATACAGGAAAACAAAAATTTGGCTTAACTGCATGCTTCTAAGTCTGCTCAAAACTACAAGAAATGGTTCTTCAGACACATAAACAACAAGCAGAAAGAGAAAGAAAATGCTGTCCCACTGAAAAGAAAGGTGAATTTGTCACTGACAATGCTGAAAAAGCAGAGGTTCTCAACACTTCCTTCACCTCTGTCTGTACCAACACTGCTGGGCCTCCAGCCATGGGGACAAAAAACCCAGGCTGATGCAGCCACAAGGGCATCACCAGCAGAGATCAAGAAGTCACTATCCCGCTCTGCTCAGGGTTCCTCAGGCCACTCTGGAATATTGTGTTCAGTTTTGGTCCCTGCAATGCAGAAAAGAGGTGGACAGGCTGGAGGAAGGTCCAGAGAAGAGCCACAAAGATGATCAAAGGACTGGGAAGCCTGGGACAGGGGGAAAGGATGACAGAACCGGGTTTATTTAGCCTTGAGAAAAGAAGGCTTAGGGGAGACTTCATCACCATGTTCCACGATTTGATGAGTGGCTACAGAGAAGACTGAGACTCCCTTTTTACAAGGAGTCACACGAAAAAGACCGGGGGTAATGGGTACATGTTACTCCTGGGGAAGTTCCAAATGCTCACACAAGGAAAACTTTTCACAATGAGAACAATCAGCCATTGGAATAATCTCCCCAGGGAAGTGGTGGATTCCCCAATACTGTACACTCCTGAGATTTGGCTACCAGTGTGCTGGGCCATCTTGTCTAAACTGTGCTTTTACCAAGAAAGGTTGGATGAAATGTTCCTTGAGGTCAGTTCTTTCCAACCTGTATTCTATGATTCCATAATTTAAAATCATGGCCAGTTTCCATGTGTGCCCTTGGCTGTGAGCTGTGGTGGTTCAGCAAGACCCTGGAGAGAGGAAAATTGGATGAGGCAGGAACATTCTCCATGTATCTTATTGTAAGCCAAAGTTTTTTTTATATAAAAGTCTTGAGAGCCCTACAACAGAAGGAGGTGACATGACCTGTGATACTTACTGTAAATAATGCACATATAATAACACCCAAGGATATAATGAAATCTATTATGATGAACATTACATCCTGAAAGGTTTGCAACAAAAAGGGCTGTTTTTCTTTATCCACTGAGGGCGAATTTAGCCCTAAACAAAATATCCAGGAAACACAGTTTTTAATGTGATGGGAATTATTACTGTGTAATAATTTTTGGGTGTTGTTTATTGACTTTGCTATTGGGAAATTCGCTGTCTAAATATAAAGGCTTCATTTTAAAATGGGAAAATCAGGCTAACTTAATGGATGGTTGAAAGATTAAGTAACAGAGTAACAGAAAACTCCAGATCCCTCAAGATAAGCCACTTTTTCACACTCTGACCAGCAGGTCGAGGAAGGTGATTTGGCCCCTCTACTCCACTCTTGTGAGACCCACCTTGAGTATGGCATCCACCTCTGGGTGCCCCCAACACAAGAAAGATGTAGAGTGAGTCCAGAGGAGGGTCCCAAAGATGACTGGAGGGTCGGAGTACCTCTCCTGTGAGGACAGGCTGAGAGAGTTGCCTTCGAGTACCTCAAGGGGGCCTACAAGAAGGCTAGAGAGGGACTTTTGACCAGGGTATGTAGTGACAGGACAAGAGGGAGTGGCTTTAAACTGAAAGAGCGTAGATTTAGATTGGATACTAGGAAGAAATTCTTTATTGTGAGGGTGGTGAGGCACTGACACAGGTTGTCCAGAGAAGCTGTGAATGCTCCATCCCTGGAAGTGTTTAAGGCCAGGTTGGATGGAACTCTGCACAACCTGGTCTAGTGGAAGGTGCTCCTGCCCACAGCAGGGTGGTTGGAACTAGATAATCTTTAAGGTCCATTCCAACCCACACTATTACATGATTCTATGAAACATGTTTGGATATTTAGAAGTTACTGGAGAAAAAAAAAGAAGAAAAATTACTATTTTAGGTAAAAAGGAAAGGGGCATGTGCAGTGGAATCAGGCTGTCATGGACATAATGTTTTTAAAGAGAAGAAGGAAAGGTGTTTCAAGAAGCTAGATCTACCTATCTTGTTCTGAGGGGCTAATAAGACTTTAGAAAAATGGATATGAAGTTTGTTCGTTTTAAAATCCTTTACTAACCTCTCTCACAGAGAAAAATGGCAGAGATTAAATATCATACTGAGAACCACAAGTGAACATCACAGTGCTCTGCAGGATTTGATTAAGAAGGAAAACTGAGGAATTCATGATGAGATGAGTAATGCCACAAAAAAAAAGGTGAGCTGTGGTCAGGGAGCAAGAAGGAAATATGACCACATCTATAACCACAGCAGCTGCTCTGTGAGATTTCTTACCTGAAGGTTGGTCATGCTTCTGTGAGGAGCAAATCCAGCGCCTAAATTGAGCAAATAGCACAGCTCAGATGCAAAACAAGAAGGAGCTGTCAGATCTCAGGTAGTACCTGGTTTTCATTTTTCTTTTTAAGTAACAGTCATCTTTTTCTAATGGCTTAATGTCAAAAGTATGCTTGAAGGAGGAATTTCAATGAGGAAAGCTGGCAGTCCTGCCCAGGTTCCATTGATTCAGTGGAATTGGCTGCAGTCCTTGTGGGACAAATGCTTCCTTAATTTTAGACAAGTCTACTTCAAATACAATTAGACAGGAGGCTTTTATTTTCTTTTATTTTTGCCCTACATGCTGAGTGAGATGGATTACTTGTAATCATTACATACTAGTTTATTGATTGTGGCTTTTCAGTATTCACTGTAGATAGGCTTGTTTTAACAGAACTGTCAAGAGATGCCTGGTTAACAAACAATCACCAATTGAAGGTATAGCAACAAGCACAGGGATTTTGTCAGGACATACAGAAATGTACAGGGTATTTTGGCAAAAGGTGAAAGGGCTTTTCTCTTGAATATGATATTTTTTAAGAGATGTTCCTAAGGTCCATTTAATGACATTTTAGGAGTGGTTCAATTTATTGTTTTCATCTCTGCTTCCTATATTTCAATATTTGAAAAGATTGAACAAATGGAAATTATTCTCAGGAACTGCATATATGGAAAACCTGTAAGAGCCCACACAACAGATTACACTGGTTCATTACTTATAATATAGGTTACCATTAAAATGTATTTCAGTTATTAGGAAAGCTGGAAGTGAGTCAATTATTTGAATAAACAAACACAGACTTGGTTACCCCGTAGTTTAGTGCATCCCTGAGATGTCTGTAGGCTCCTTTCCCACGCCTCCTGTCTCATTCCTAAACTAGCAGAGGCTGTTGTGCAAGGCAGCCTGGCAGCTTCTAATGAACAGGTAGCTCAATGCACTCCTTGGAAGCAATTCCTGCACACTGTCCACTTCTGCACGCCTGCAGCGGGCACAGGACATTGGATGTACCTTGTGTATATCAGAGGAGGATGAAGAGGTTTTGCAGCTTAGGGAAAGAGAAGAATCAGCTTCTCAGGCCAAAGGAAGGTTACTGTGGTCCCTCCAAAGGGGCCATGTGTTCTGATTGCTTGTACAAGCTGCACTACAGCAGTTTGGTTTGTCAGACACCAGAAGAAGCTGAGAAGACAGAAGAAGGTGCCAACCTTTTGCTTTCCCTAAAAGACTGGAGAGGGGGTTTTGTGTCTAAAATATATATGAAACATTGATAACTTCAACAAAAAGAAGTCACTCAGCCTCACAACTGACAGTGTAGTTCCCAGCCTTGTTAGGAAGCATTATCCCTACACACAAATTCTTAGGTAATTGAATGAGGATAAACAGAAACAATACATGAAAGAAACAAATCCCAAACATCCATTGGGGCACAGCTTGCATATTTCAATACCTTAAGAGTGAAAGTCTGTATTTTCTAAAGCAACTAATGTTTCCTGTTTCCATTAAGGTCTCAGACTGAGCATCTAAAACCATGTAAAGCTGTTGGCCAACAGGTCTATATTTACCCTGGGTGTCAAGGTAAGATTCATGACACTGCTGCGTATTAAATCTCTTGTTTTAATGTGCTTGGCTTTTGCAAGTTACGACACAGTAAATACATTTGTGTCACTTAGCAACCTCAGCTGTTTCTAAAGGAATGTCTTCTGTTCTTGGAAATCTATTATAAATGCAGATTACAAAACAATTATTGGGGAATCTAAACTTGTCTTATTTGGATGGTGTTCTGGCCTTTCCCCATTCTGCATTTGAAGTGTGCACAGGAAATTAATTTACTTTGCACAAGTATCTTTCATTGACACTATTGTTATGAAGAGAAGCTCTGCATATTTAACAAATATGATAGAAGTTTCTGTAGAAAATAAAAGACAAGACAAATGCCTGGAGAAAGAAAGGACTGGAAAGGACCTCCTAGTCCCTGGGTTCACCCAGTTCAAAGTCATCTTACTGTTTGGTAAACAACACTATAAATACTTTAACATTGTGATGCAACACTACATAGTCCCTATCATGAATTTATCAACCAGATTCATTTCTACACACACCAAAGTCTGAGATCACAGATCATGCAGCTCTGGCAAAAGGGTTTGAAATGTAAACACCTGCATAAATTAAGTATTATTTATCATTTTCACATTGACTGGGTTACAGGTTCTCCATGACAGATTAGAATACATGCATGATCCTGAACACATACATGTAGTCAAAGGACTGAGATTACACTGGATTGCAGATTTCAGAGGATTTAAGGGTTTTCTTTCTTTGTCTTTAATAGGTTTAAAGCTCAGAATTCACATCCAGTTGTCCATGTTGTCAGGAACAGTACAAAAGGCAAGATTTAGAAATTGACCTTTACATTCTGAAATTAAAATGTATCCTCAGGAAACACAATAAAACTATGTCAAAATTTTATAGCTGGACACATAATTAATATAATTAGTACTTGTTTATGAAACTCAGATTTTGTCCTCTGCTAGGAATATCTGAAAGACAAGTATTACTAAAAGTATCTTAAAGACTCTTTTCTAAACATTTGAATGAATAAAGTGAGAGCACAAGTGAACAATGATCATAAAAAGGGACCAATGACCATTCTCAACTGTAATGTCTTGCTAATAGAATGACTTAGACAACAAGTTGTCATGAGAATTTTGGCATTCACAGAAGAGAAACACAGCATACATAGAAATGCATCTGGGAAAACAAAAAAGAATAGCAGCAATGGTCATTGTCAAATTCCTGCTCAGAAAAATACTGTCAGAGGTCAGAAAAATTTTGTCAATAGTTTTGCAACTCCTTTTATACTTTGATTTTAAAAGAACCTCCCCCTATCCTTAATGTTCTGGGGTTTGGGGGATTTTTTGAATTGCAATTACTGTGGTAAACTGCTAAAGTAAAAACAGTGCAGCAGAACTCATCATCAGCGGTAGAAGACCAATTATGATAACCAGACTGTGATTCTCCCAAGTTAAATGAGAATACATTGAGTGAGCTATAGCTTACTCAGGACTTGGCCAAATGACCTGATGAGGTTACAACTGATGAGGTCCCATCGTCTTTGGGGCTGACCTGGCAGCCAAGCCTGTCACTTACGCTCACAAACTCTGCATCAGGGCACCTATGACAGCCCCTTTATTGCAAAACCCACTGTTGAAGTTGTTCTCATTTCTACAGAGAGGCACAAGCAAACAGCTACCTGTTCATTAACTGCTGTAGTATTTCTGCCAGAACATTCAATAATACCTGCAGACAGCCCCTAGCATGGATTGGGATTTAATCCGAGAAAGGTCCCTGGAAGCTGACACACTGAGATCCACTCCACAGATTTGATTATGATATAAATTCATATTGAGCCCTCTTTGGTACAGTTTTCCCACATAAACCAATCTTTGAGGGAGAACTTCAGATACAGGATATACTGTCTTCTCTGGCATTTTGGCTTTTCTCTCATCATGCAGTGAAAAGAGCAGATAGTACCAAAGTAATGGCTGAGGTTCCCAATTCCTTTAGAGGAACATAATCTGAAACACCCTTCTCCTGAAGGTCCACAAATCTCACTTTGTTCAGCTGGTAAATCTATTAATCCTGATCAGTAGCATTCAGTGTAAACATTTTCAGTTTGTTTAGCCCTAAAATCCTCAGCAGATATTCAGTCCATTGTCAACCAGTCATCACTAAAATTTTGCATTTAAAAAGATCTGAGGATATAAAGATTCTGTTAATGACTGCGCTCTCAGCTCCCTATCTGTGGCACTGATCTGCCCTATCCTGCAAGCTTTTCCCAGCGCTGCCGTTGGTTAGGGATGCAATGAAGCACGATTTGCGATTATCATTGCTGGGCTCATGAAAGCCCCAGGTGTAGATGTAATCACAAGCAGCGCTGAGTTTTTGCTGGTATAGCTTATTTTGCTTTTGTGGGAGAAGAAAAGGCTGGAATAAGCTGTACTGGTTTATTGCAGTTTTGCTTGCATAGAATACCAGATTACCTACTCAGAAGTGATCTGAATATAGATCTCCCTTGAAGTAGGTCTATCCACTGCATCTATGTAGGCCTGCTTCTATGTCTTTTGAATAGATACTGAATAAATAAGGAATAAAGGTGGAAGTGTTTTCTTAAAAATATTGGGGGGGGAGGGGGCAACAAAATCTCACTTTTTCATCGTCTGTAGAACAATGTGACCTGAATTTTATTTGCCAGTTACCAAGAAGGTGCTGAAAATAAAGTATCGGTACCTTAAGTATGCACATGAATAAATAATATGCAATTAGACAGCATGATTTATGCCCAGCTCATACAAACTCAGGCAGGGGAGTAATGGGCTTGGACACCTAGGCTGGAGCGACCAGTAACATGCAGATAGCAGGCATGTTCACAAACACGTGCACTTACGCACAAGGTCTCTTGCTTTGTACAGCAAGTGGAAGTAGCTCAGGAGAACACGGACAAACGGACCAAAAGACATGCCCTCTCCTTTGCCAAGCGCTTACTGATTAATCAAGGGCACAGTGATGATAGCAGTTATGTGTATGAGCAACTTAAACTTTACACGCTGTTCCCAGCAGAGGCGACCGCATGGCCCGTCACGTGAATGAGCGTGTTCTGGACTATGTCCCCGGAGTTCCAACACCCAGAAAACGTTATTTAAGGCGCATCATAGAAACTCCAGCACCCGCTTAAATGAGCAGTGATGGAAACAAGGAAAGGAATGGGACTGGGACATGAAGAGACAGGGTGCAGGTGATGAAGTAAACTGCAGGATGAGAGAAATCCCGACAGAACACCTGCACATAGTCGCTTCACGTCTGCTGATTCTAGTGATGAAAAGTAAGACTCCAAAGGCATTTCTAAGTCAAGGAATTAAACCCCAAAACAACGCGCTGCCGGGTGCGGTCACACGGCGGGCATAGCAATCAGTGCAAAGACGGCCGCCGAGCGCGAAGCAGGCGGTCAGAGCCGGGCGCTGCGGTACGGACACGCCGCGATCCCAGCACGGAACCTTGCGGGAGACTGAACCGGGCAATGGGGAGAGCGACGCCACGGCCCGCTCCCGAGCAGGCCGGTGCGCGCCGGTCGCGCTCCGCCGGGAAGCGCCAGCTCCCGCTTCCAGGCGCGCGATGCTGCGGGAGCGCCGCGCGCGCGCAACCGCCGGGCGCTCA
>VYZT01056704.1:1759-34543 GCA_013400735.1 Pomatostomus ruficeps | reverse complement strand
GGGGCCCCCGCGCCGGTGCCGGTCGGGCCGGGGACGGTGCCCGAACCCCCCGGCCCCAAGGTCACCCGCAGCGCGGACCCCGCCGAGCCCCAGCCGGGAAGGCCGCGCACGCCGCCCGCCCCGAGCTGTTGTTGTGTCCCCCCTCCTTCCTCTGCCTTCCCCGGGAGCTCCTCCTTCTCCTCCCCCCGCCGGGGTAGCCCGGCCGGGGCCGCGGACCCCCCCGCCGCCGGTCCCTCGCTGCCGCGGAGCTCCTCCGTCTCCCAGGAGCCATTTGCAATAATCCTCGCTGACCCCGGCGGGAGGTGTTTCCTTTCCCCTCCTGGGCTGGTTTGGTTTTTTGTTGGGGGTTTATTTGTTGTTATTTTAACGTTTATTGTTATTATTTCTCGTTGTGACTGTATGAAGCAGTTTTAAAAAATGTGAATATCAAAGCTGGAAGGCAGCTGGACTTAACAAATGAGTGAATGGAGCCTGAGATGCATTGTTCACATAAGGTAGCCGAAACAAGTTTTTTCTACCAAAAAGAAAAACCCTGAATCCACCCTTCCCTGACGAACTCAATGGCTCAAGTACAAGATGCAGCTGTTGATTTTAAATATATGCACTTCGTACCGGAGCGTTTGAAATGTGTTCCTGATTTACAGGACTTACTGTCTTAATTAACCTGTCTGTATTGAATAAACGTGGTCTTGTTTTTATTTTTGGGTCTGTGTCTCATTGTTAAGGGGAAATGAATTCTGATTCATGAGAACAAAACTGTGTGGATGATGCTCTGGTTAGGCACGTACCCCCTTGATCTTTCAGTTGTAAGATCTCCATTTTGCAAGCAAAAAAAAAAAAATCCCCACAACAATCCGCATAGTCTGATGCAGTGGGACACCGGTTATTAATGCACGGAGATGCAACTGAGCCCCTTTGTTTGCCAGCAGCGTTCATTCGTAAGCCGTAAGACATCCCTTCGAGCAGCTGAGAACGTGGATGTTGGAATTTATAAGTCAAATCATACTGAAAGGAAAATTAGGTATTTTGTACTGGAGAAGGAACATGGCTTGTGTTGGTCACTTGTTTGGGTTGTTTTGAGTTTTTTTTCTTTCTCTGAGGATAAAGGGGTAAAAAGACTCTAGAAAGGAGACAAGAGGTTTAGACAGCGATCAAAAAAATTTTAAAAATCTGTAAACGACTGTGATAATTCGATGCTGGTCATTAAGTTCCTATACCTATTTTGAATAGCTTCCTTTGTAAAATGCTATGTTGGGTTTTTTTAGGAGTCATTGAGCTTCAAGATCAGAACTGAACACATCAGACAAACTGGAGCTTAAGAGTCTCCCAACCCCCACTCAATTTGAGGTAAAAGCTTCTCCTTTGAAGAAGGTAGCAATCCCACATGAAAGAAAATGGAAGATGTTTGCCTTTGTCCAAGAGAGCAATTTGAGCAGCTACGTTTATATGTGTGATTAGTTCTTTCATGAATACATTAAATGCACAAAATATTTTAGATTTCTTTCTCTGCCACAGCTATTACTAGAAACTGATGCTGAAGGTTTTTATGATGTCTCACTGAATTCTTCATGCACTAGGACCGGTATGTGATGTTATTATTAGCTTTATCTTGACTAATTTATAAGTAGAATGCAGTTTTTCCATATCAAAGCATGTAAAATGCAAAAAAAAGTAGTTTAGTCCATTTTAGAACCTCCTTAATTGCTAACATCTGAAGTCCTTTTCCTCATAACTTGGGCTGCTTTTGTGGCATTTTGCGCAACTTAGAAAAGATTTGTATCTGCCATTAGCTCTTACCCTCTTAATGCAATGACGTACTGTGTCGGTTATCCTTCAAATGAACCTTTATTTGCAATTTTCTTGTTTCTTTCTTTATCTAGGAAACAAGTTAAATAGATACAAAGAATACAACCACTAGCCACAACTGAAAAACTAGTTATTCTTGTATTTGTCCTTTAGATGCTCAGGGAGATAGGTATTTGCTGTGCATATGCTGAATTTGAACCCTGGGATGAGTAGTTTAGTTACTAAAAAAGCTGGAGGAAATGAGCTGCAAGCTGGGCACAGCCGATGGAGCCTGAATAGTTAACTACAGTTAAAAGTATATGGGTGGGGGTCAGCTGGAATTCTGAAAGCTTGTGAGTTTGACTTGAACTTTTTGCCACTGATAATTATGCACCGATTTTGCATCTCCTTTCCCTCCCCCCCTTTCTCCTCCCCAAATCCTAGCGCCTGTATACTAATGAGAACAGCTAACTTTATAAGTGTCCTTTGTAGACATTGAAAGCCTCGAGACATTCCTTTTAAGGATTTTACTAGAATAACACTTTTCAATAAAGTGACAGTTGAAGTGAGGCATAGAAAAGATGCTAATAAATTTCACTGACTGGCTGGTTTTTAAGCTTCCTAAATTACTTCTAAAATAGCTTTTACTTTCTCTTTGGTGTGAGCTGGGAGATGTATGTATGAAAAGGGTTATAGTAAGCTAAGCATTAAGCAGAGTGTGTGATGATTTGGTAAAAGGAATTTTGGCACTTGTTTCAGATAACTTGCATAGCTCACCGACACATCTTTGTCACTTACAATGCGAACGTCCTCAGCTCATGCCAGCAGCCTTTCTCATCACATCTTCCATGTAAGTCTTTGTCTTCCTCAAAATACAGAACATGTCACTTCTTCATAAGGGAACTGATCGAACATGGCTCATTTTGGTTTTGGAAGACACATTTTAAAAGATGTTGGACCAATTGAAGTATTGCCAGAAGATTTCTGTTAATTCATTGCAAATTCTCCTTTTCTTTGCCTTGTGCTAGGCTATGCAAGCATACAAACTGTGATATAAAAGTCCGCATCTACTTTGTTTCCCAAACAAGATCTGGGAAATAATGATTTTTCTAAGTTTTATGTATCTGTGTTTCAGAGGTGAGGTTTCTTTAGCACATTTAGTCTGTGCCAGTCCTCAAATACCAGTTGCTGGTTTCTAGAGAAGCAAAATGGAAGTATGTTTGGCCTTCACAATACGCTTAAACTTTTCTTCATTCGTAAGTGAAAATACAGTTTACTTACAGGTTTAAATTTGGAATAAAATTCTGTTTTCATGATAGGTATTTATCTAGGTCTTAGGGGTTTTTTTCCATATTGTGAAGAAAAAAATTATTCAAAACACACAGATTTTGCAGTGGATGACATGAGCTGTAGAAACAAAAGTAAACCATGTAGATTTTTGTAACAAGTGACATTTCAGTGCATTGGGGAAGAAATTTAATTTCGTTATATTTACAGGGGGCTGTGTTTTGAGGGAAAACTTGCTTTTAAATACTGCTGTAAACAAATGCACTGAAAACTCACAACCTCATCTTTCAATGTGCCTCTCTGCGGTGTTGCACTAGCGTGGCACTGGGCTGCCACAGTTTTTTCATTCGTAGTCTACATTGCTGCTTAACTCCTCCCAAGTTTTCTCTTTATGACTGGACAACTGTTTTCCTGACTCTTTGCCCAAAACTCAGCTTTGCACCCTAGTTATATCTTGCTCTTTTTATTCCCATGTTCCTTGAGCTCTTAAAAGTAATAATTTAGCCAGAAGTCTGGCAAGTAGAATGATTTTTGTCTGCTATTTCCCTCGTGTAACCTGTCTCCCTTGTAGCTCCCTGTTGTGTATTGTACCACCACTTAGAATCCACTCTAAAAATTATGTTGGCCTGGTACTTGGCATGATAAACATGGTGGGAAAGTAGGGACTCCACCCTAAGTCCTTAAAATGAGATTTAAAAGAAGCTTTTCAAGCAAATAGCAACACCTCATGGAAGGCATAAGAGAGAAGAAGGATGTATGCTAGTAAGTGCACAATTTAAGTTCTGGTCAGCTGGGGCCAGTCCTAGTGTTGGTGACGTCACCTACATCTCATGTAAAAAACATTTCTCATTCCCTCCTGGTCCCTGGCCCCATGATTTTCTTCTCTTCACCCTGCATTCCCTGCCTTACCCAGGCCATTTTTTTAGCTTCAGGTTGAAGTATTTCACTTTTACATGTCTTTTGTCCATGTCATATTACTCTTCCCGAATATTAAGTAGCATTGTTCTCTTCAGTTGCTTTTTGGTGGGTACTTTTGATATGTTTATTCACTTGACTTTTAAATATTGTAGCTCAGTCACTTCTTGGTGGCTATGATTTGGTTAACTCCTTATAAACCTTACACTGTGACTTGGAGGGCAAGTTACAAGTGTCCTTCATCTTCAGTTTGTACAACATAGGGCAGAAATAAGAGGAGAAATCCTAGCTGCAATGAAATGAGCAGATGAAGTAAACAGAAACATTGTTTTCAACTTCTATGGGAATTTCTTCCTGTTTGGTTTTTTTTGTTTGTTTTGGGTTTTGTTTGTTTGTTTGAGGTTTTTTTGTTATTATTGTTTGGTTTGGTTTCTCTCTTCTTTTTTTTTTTTTAGAAGTAGCTGGGAAATACCACTTAAAGTGGTACAATGACTACATAAATGCCTTTGGGAGAACACAAAATGACATCAGCAAACTCATTTCCTGAGTCACTGAGTTTGGTTCACTTTTTTTCTTCCAAAAAATTATGTTTTAGCTGTGTGACTAACCTCAGTCACCTTTGTCAAAGCTGCAGAACTGCTATTATGCAATTTCCTTGGCAAATGGCAGCTGCTGGAAAAGAATTGGTGCCCATAGAGAGAGGAAGGCTGCAGTGTGCCCAAGTCACATTAGTAAACACTGTAAACTCCCCAACAGAGGAAGCTGCAGGAAATCAGGCTCCATAAATTCAGAGGTGTGCAGCATAGCTGTTCCTTGTGGAATATCCTGTATCTAAACTGTATTATTTTTGCTTCCCATTATATAATATGGTGGTGTCTGGTAGAGTAACACAGCCAGCCAAGGGTGCTCTTCATCACTGCAGGCATTAGATAGGACATAAGCAATCAAAAGAAATTGTAAAAAACATCTTGTCTCTGTGTCCTCCTTGTAATTACCAACTTGGCAGGACTTCATTCATGAAGAGGTGCTAAGGCTAGGCTCCTGAGCTATATGAAAAAGGTTAATATGTTCAGTTCCAGCCCCAAGTATGTATTTTATAGCAGCAACAATTTTAATGCTAGGGGAAAAAAATTCTTGCTGGAACTTTGAGATTGGAAGTCAAGTGGTAAATTCGAGAATAAATGGATCTGCGTTCATTTTCCTCCCATGTAGGTACTTCAGTCCTCATCCAAGGAACTTTGCTGCTCCTTGGCACGCTGTGGGACTTGTATCATCAGCTGCCCCTCAGGAGGTGATCTCTGATTGATTTTACAGTCCAGGGAAGTTGTAGTTTTCCAGCTCAATGGGATCACTTTCAGGAGCAGTGCTGACTTAAATATATTTTTCATTTGGTGGTAAGGGATGAAACAGCACTAGGATGAAAATGTTTTAATTAGTGGAAATGGATCCTGCCTGGCTTAATAGTAAATATTTACTGCTCTAAGCATTTTACCATAAGAGATTGGAGCTTATTCTACCCACATCACAACAATTTTCCTAGTTTCAAGGCTTAAATCTACAGAAGCATGAGCTTGCAGTTAAAGTGCAAATTTGGGTTATTAGTGTTCTTAAATTCACATTGCAATGCCTTTTCTTGTTTACAAGACTAAGTTAGTTTTCCAGAGGAAACCACACAGGGCTGAAGCAGGTGACTGAACGCATGTACATGCATCCCCAGCTTCTCCTGAAAAATGGAAAATGAGGAGGATACCCAATCCTCTCCTGTTGTTAGTAAGGCAGCATTGGCTATTGCTATTCTGGCAATACCTATCTGTCAGTGCACGGGTATGCCCCACTGGTGTGATATCTCATCTCTACATTGTTTTGGAAGGTAAAAAAGCAGACATTTATGTTTTCCATCTTGCTGTTCTCCTCTTTTGTTAGCTTTCACCAGGCTGCTTTGACAGCTGCTTTCCTCCAACTCCTCCAATGCAAACTTCCTCAGTTGCTGTCAGCTCTGACCTAAACTGTGGCTGGATTCTAGATCACAGGGCACAGAAAACTTATTCCCGTAAGAAAGGAGTAAGTCAGCCTGGAGTGTGCCAGACTGGTAGCAAGATGGAAATAAGAGACATAAATTTCCGCATCTGCTTTTGTATGGATCTGTTCTTCTGTTCTTCTCCCACCTTTTTATATTTTTTCCTTTTAAGAGAGGACAGACACAGGCATCAAGAATCTCTGGAAATCAAACTGCCTAGCTCAGTAGGGATTCAGAAGTGATCCACAGCCCCTGTGTTCACTTTTCCCGTTGTTTTCCTGGAGAGCCTTTCATGGCACATTTGGTTTGTGCTGATCCTGTTCTCCAATCTGCAGTGAAACAGAGATGCTTTGGGGCTAAAGAGCAAACATGCCTGGGTGCTGTGCATGAGCACACATAAGCATGGATCAGATGTGACTTGCTCAAACAGTACTTGTGTTCAGGGTCAAATGTGCAGATGTTTTATTGACACTAGGAATAAATATAGACTTATATAAAGGACATGTGCTATTAATTAGATTTCAAATTAGATTTTCAGGGAAAAATGTAGTAAAAACTATATAAGAATATAGTTTCACTTTTTGTCTTGTTGTAAAAGTTAAGGCAAATGTCTTTAGTGCAATACTGCCTATGTCCTGCGTTGCCTTGATAGCTGCTCCTGAACAGGTCTTTTCTTAGAAAAAGCAGATCAGACCCTACCAGAACTACCAAGTTATTCTAAGAAATAGAATTTCAAATGCATTTTGGTTTACCTGCTTCCTAAACAAAAAAAAAAAGTCCTTATTGTAAGGTATATATCAATGCTGAATAACTCTTTGAAAGATGTCTTCATGCAGGAGTGACTTGAAGTTTGCAGCCAGCATAATACAGATCTGCCTTTTTATTGCAATGGCTTTAGCTTATCTGTTATTAAAAGTCTAAATTATTTTGGCTTCAGTAATTTTAAATATGGTTGCAGACACATAGAAGTTGAAATTGTGTTATCCAGGAGGCACTACTTTTAAGTTCATAAACTTCAGAAAGTTTTTAATTGGAGAGGGGTAGTTAACTTGAATGTTAAAACTAAATAGAGCACTGATTTTCCATGGGTGATTTCAACTTCACAAGTAGTTCAGTCCAATTTATTTGAACTCTTCTGAATCAGCAGAGGAGATTAATGGGCTGACACCAAATGTGATCTTTTATAAGTGATAGTCATAGAATCACAGAATAGTTTGGGTTGGAAGGGGCCTTAAAGATCAACCAGTTCCAACTCCCCTGCCATGGGCAGGGACACCTTCCACTAGAGCAGGCTGCTCAAAGCCCTATCAAACCTGGCCTTGAACACTTCCAGGGATGGGGCATCCACAGCTTCCCTGGGTAACCTGTTCCAGTGCCTCACCACCCTCACAGCAAAGAAAAAGCCGTTCCCCCTTGTCCTGTCATTATGTTCCCTGGTCAAAAGTCCCTCTCCAGCCTTCATGTAGACCCCCTTTAGTACTCCAGGTCTCAGGAGAGCAGAGTAGAGGGGGAGAATCACCTCCCACATAACTAAACCTTTAAAACTGTAGGGACTGTCACACTGGGTAAGACCTGAGCTCTGGGTAGCTCAATATCTTGGATACCAGTCAGCTGCTTCATATCAGCTGGTGTATGGTGGAATAGCCCCCAGCAGCTCTTGTCCTGATGTCTGGCAGTTTGGCTCCTTCTTGGTTACTGTCCCTTCCATGCTGTTGGGTATTGGAGCTTTAGTCATGGTTACTGTTGATTTTCCTGATTGCTGTGCACAACATTATGGGTGTTCCAGTGCTTTCTGAGCCAGGAGAGCTGCCCTGCTCTATGGCCTGTGTCTGCTCAGACTCAAAGCTGCCCTCTGCGGAGGGTGAACAGCATGGTCAGGGAGCAAGGTTCTCCCTGTGAGAAGCAGAGAGACTGGCCAGCCCATCAAACCTGACTGCCTTGACTTCTGCGTTTAATGCTGAGGGCTGACAATCCAACAGTAGGAATAGATGCTTCCTGTGCAAGCTGCCTCCAGAGAGGGATCTGGGACTGCAAGTCAGGCTCTTTGCAAAGAGACCCCTCAGGACACATTGGAGCTGACCAGGAAGAGAAACAGAAGAGAAGAAAACACTGCATAGAGGTGAGATTTGAACCAATGCAAGGATGGGAACAACTCTGGAGGAAAATGGTTTTAGACACTCTAGACCAAAGGACCTGCAGTGAAACACAAAAGGGTACATAAGCCTCAATTCCTCTTACTAACTCCTAGAGAAAGAGGTTACTAAAACATTGAGAGCTGATTATGGAGCCCCATCATAAGAGGAAAGATTTTTAGAGACCCCTCTTGGAGAACTGTAGGTAGAAACAAACTTCCTGATGGGGAAAAACAGTAGCATGGCAGAGAAAACTAAGACAGGCTTGAGGAGCTATCCCTTAGTACATACAGAAGGGCGTGGAAATACGGACACTCACTGTGGGCAGCACTGACTCTTCCTTGCGTTCTGGTGTGCTGTTGGCCTGGGTCTTGCTGGGGTTTTACCCTTTTCCTGCCACTGATTGACTCTGGGATTGTGGGTTTGCAGGACAGATGGCAGGACAGACAGTCTGGGGGCTTGCCCTGCATCAGTACTCCTCAGCACCCCAGAACCTGAGATCTGAACCTTTTGTCTAATGCTCCACTTAGAAGCCTCAGCCTCTGTGGGGAAGTGGGAGAAGTATAGCACTGCCCAAGTCTGATTTCCATAGTTGTGGCTATAAAACAAAACCTGCATGGTTATTGACTCCTTGGTTGTTGCAAAGTGATTTTGAAAGCACTGGAGTTGTAGAAGTTACACGTTCCTGTTCAAGTTACCTTTTTCTTTTTTTCTTTGTTTAAGTTAGTTAGTTGCTACTGCACTTCAACCCATATCACAGTGAATGAAATTAAGTAAAAGTACTATCTATTGGCTTGCTGCTCTTTTGACTGTGCATTCAGCAACGATGACAAAATTTTGTCAGTACCAAAGACTTCAGCACTTATGTTGTCATTTATAGCTCACAGCTGAAATTCATGGCCCTGGGTGTTCCTGACACCAACAGCTTCCCTTGAATAACTGCTGTTACTTGGTTGTTCACACTCACACTGTATTTGGTGATGTCTCTGAGGCACAGCAAAGCTGATTATATAATTTACTACATCCTTATGTCCTGGATATAAGGATAAACCTCTTCCGCATGAAGACAGGCAGATAATGGAACAGGTTGCCCAGAGGTTATAGTCTTTGTCGCTGGTGAGTTGGATCAGACTGGATAAAACACCAAGTAACATGGTCTGACTTCAGAGCTGTCCCTGCTTTGGACAGGTTTTTGGACTGGAGATCTCTTGAGAGATCCTTGTGACCTGAATTATCCTATGATCCTACATTAGAAGGGAATATTTTGCTGCAAGCGGAAGTTGGCACATTCGCTTGCAGCAAAATATTCCCTCCTAATGCAGTGCATGGAATTCACTCAGTGTTTCCCTAAATCTCAACTAGGAATAAGGGATCCAGGCTATGTGAATGTAGTCCTTAGCAAGCACGTCATTTCCAGGCTTTTTCCTGCCATAGGTTCATTCACCCTGATTCACCTTGAGTCCTGCTCTCATTTAGGGTCCTATGGTTGAAAAGACCATTCTCCTCAGTTTCTTCTATGTCTAGATTCTGGTATTTATCACTGAAATCTGTGAGGCTTCAAAAGCAGTAACATCCTTTCCCCAGGCACAGATTGCTCATCTGCAACAAGAAGGACATCCATTGTTCAGCTGATACTGCTCAGGCAGACACATGCACTTTCTTCTCCAGCAGTAGAAAAGATAGACAAAAAGGACAGAAAGGATGGCAGATGTCATGTTTGTGGTTTGGGCATTCTTACTTTCCTCCATGGCTCACATCTGGATCATTAGGATCACACCTTTGGACTCAAGAGGGAACAAACCAGTGCAATGTTCATGTGTGCTCAAGGGCAAGGGTTATTCCTAAGAGGCCAAGGAAAAAGCCCTTTCCTGGATTTGAAGGACCCCAATCCCCTGAGTTCTTAGGATTGTGTTCATAGTAGCAGCTCTTGTCTCAGTAAACCCAGTGCCTTGGGACTTGACAAGAGCTGACAACACCTTCTGTATCAGGAAGCAGTTTCCTGTGAACCAGTGATTTCTCAGAAATTGTTTTAGGCCGGTGCCTGTGTGGGTGTTTCTGATCACTGTGCCTGGGCAACAAAACCCCTCCAATTTTGGTTGTTCAAGATGAAAATTGAATGTGAGGTCACGTTTCTGTTTGGTACATGATTAAATTCACATCCTTTTCTTCAGATAAGCCATGAGCCTGAGACCACCTGTCAGACATATCTGTGTGCCCTGTGCATCTCTGCTCCCCAGCACATACCCTCCTATTGTTCTTTTGGCAAGGGCATTAGGAAATTCAAGCGAAAGCTCACATGTATGATCTTAACAGGGCATGGCCAGCCCAGGCAGTTCAGCTGTCCAGATCTCCTGAAGCTCTCACTTCAACCTCTAACAGCAGGGCCAAGTTGTTCAGTTTTTCTGAATGAGAGCATCTCTGAACCTCATCTGGAATATTGGTTGGCTAGCTTCCACAGGGACAGCTTCTTTGGAGTCAAACCAAACTCCCGCAATGTTTCATTTATATAAGAAGGAAAAAAAAAGGGATGTGTGTGTGTGGAGTTTTCTATGGTGGCAGAACACTCTGGTATTTCTTAGCAGAGTCAGACATTTGTAACAGATGCATGTACACTCCCAGAGCAGAGTGTGTATGGCCAACATATCTCCAAGAGCCAGCTCTGAGGAACTAACCATTCTTTCCCAATTAAATATCAAAAATGGGGAATGATGGATTGTTTAATCAGGCCCCTTTGCATAATTTACTCTGGGGTAGACCATTCACATTTTTTTTCCAAATATGTCTCGGCACAAGGGCTTTTCTTGATCCTTAGTTCTCCTCTCTCTTATCTGAAATGCCGTTATTCTCTGTTGCTCTCTGTGAGAGGCGTGACCAGAGCCTCGCATAGCAGTGCAGGCAGGAGCACTGCTGCCTGCACTGAACCACCACAGTCTTCTCCCTTGTCTCCATCCCTGCCTTTCAGAAACTAGAAGAGCTTGTTTGGTTTTTTTAGCAAAATTGCTGAACTGCCTCCTGTAATACCCTATTATCCTATCCGTCTGCAATGTACTGCTTTTGATTTTTGCTTGGCTGGTTTGCTATCAAACCCCTTTTGCATGTATATGTACTGCACCGGTGTGCTAAGAGGCGAGCAGAGATATGTCTGCCCTGCTACGTGTTTGGCAAAAACAAACCAATCCTTTTATCACCAAATGAGATGTCATTACAGCCACCCTCTGGCCTCTCCCTCAGCAAAATGAAGCTATAAAGAAAGGCAGGTCTCCAGCCCGTGCTATTAGAGTTAATGAGGAAAACTCGGTGAAAGTCAGCGGTGCAGGGGCCGTTCCGTGCCCGGGCCGGCGGCGCAGCAAGCGGGGCTGCGCTGCGGTGAGTCAGCACGGGGGACGGCTTGGCACCGCACCGGCTGCGCTGTGTCACTGCTCGGGAGGGATTCACACCTCGCCCAGGCTGGGAACTTCCCTGCGCGGTTATCCTTGCACCTCCCTCAAGTGTGAAGTAGAGGGAGAGCGCTTACAAACTCCGTCTTTGAGCGTGGGGATTCAGGATCTGTGCCAGCAGCTCGTGTCAGCTTTGAGCCTCCGTTTTCCTGCGTCGCGGGTCTCTGACAGGGCAGATGAGTGCTTCCCATTAGATACTCACAGACACCAAAAATAGACGCTCCATTACTGCAGCATGCTAGCTGACAGTAATGATAGGGCTCCGCTTACTAGTTGAGTTACATACTGGCAGTCTGGCCTCTTTGCATGCTTTATTTATCAGGTATTAATTGAACTTCCACTTATGACCCCTAGCTGAAATCACTGCGTTATCTGTTGCAGCGGTCAGACATTTACTTATTTTTGCTTTTATTATGAGCATGAGAAAACTCAATTACAGGCGAGCAGGCATGCATACACAAACACACAGTAGTAGGTCTGTGCTGATGTTCTTAAAGATACACATCTGCTGATACTAAAAATAGGTCCTTGTCAGCAGCTTGGTAATTTTAGGCTCAATGAGAATTCATCCCCATGGTAACTGTACAGTTGTTGAATCATTTATTATTTGAGCTTCAAAACCACAACAGTGCCGGCAATTTTCATCCTCTGAACATTTTTAAGGACTTTTTGCAGTGTTGCAATACTCCTCGCTCCACACCATCAATATTTTTCAAGCAAACAGCTCTAGCCCTTGAACTGTCTACCTGCTTCTCCTTGGACACAGCGGGGCTGGGATACTCGATAGCAGGACGACAGTTTAAATAGGTTTTGCTTTCGCGATAACAACAGCCTCGCGTTGTGGCTGTTTGGCCAGGGGTGGTACACACGAAGCCCTGCAAACTCCCGATTGGCAAAATGAAACTTCAACGTGTTGACTTAAGCCTTGGTCTTTGTCTTGAGAGCCAGAAAACAAGATACCTCAGGTTTCCGTGTTGCAAGGGGTTTTGTAGATAAGAGGTTGGTAGTTTTTAACCTCTCAGATAGACGCTGTTGACCCCAAGCCGGTGGGGGGACACACTGCCTGGCTTTGTGGAGATAAAAGCTGTTTGCACTTTCCCTCTCTTACAGATAATGCTCTTTAGCCATCTTGTGCTTAAACCCAAGAGAAGTCAGACCACTAGGCTGGCAAAGAGCAAGGTGAAACTCAGGTCCATGAGACGAGGGATTGCTCAGACTCTGCTGTTGTGGAGTCTCCAGAGTCTGAGACCAGGGCAAGCTCTGCAGTGTGGGGCGGGGGCACAGAGTGAGCACTGTCAGGTTTGAAACACAGAAATCACTCATCAGCAGAAACACTTCCATAGCACACAAATTGTAGTGAAATGGGGTGCTAGAGACTGATTTCGGGATGGACTAAATCACAGACACCACCTCTCTCATCAGCTGCATGTGTAACTTTTGTTGCACTGTTGCTGGCCATTAGATTTACTGGAGTGCACAGTACAGAGACAGCTGTTACATTTTAGGTGGAAGAGGTTCAGTCCCTTTTAGTCTGACAAACTGGGATTTGAAAGACTGAAACACAGACGCTATTCCCAGGTGCCAGCAGTTGTAAAGTGATATGCTTAACACAGCTGATTTCTCCTGGGTTAAAACATTATAGCTATTATACACTGTCACGACTGATGCCATATTTTTAGATCAAATGCACTTTGATTGTGTGAGCTTTTAAGAAGCTCTTGGACAGAAGGTAATCTGCAAGGTGCTTTGAAATTGCCTTTTGTCTTATTAGTTTGGTTGAACAGAACAAAATAACAATGTGCAGGCGCCTTTTACAGCTGCTGTGCAGCTGCCTTCTACCTTAAGCAGCTTTCTGTAAATCTGTCAGTACCCAAAGTGTGTTGTGCCTCACCTGTGTGGGGTTTGTCAGGTGATCCTGGTGTGCACTGCAGGGAGAGACAGCATCTGCCAGCAAGGAAAGCTCAGTTTCCCCTCCAGGGCAAGTGTATGACCACCACTGATGTCAGTTCAAGTCACCTACATGCCAAGAGACAATACAGTGATTTTCTCACAGGCAGGAGCAGGAGAAAGTGCCTCATCCACAAACCAGCACCCAGCTCTGAAGTTGTCTCCTGGACAAGCGGCAGCTATTATTTATTCTTTATTCTTTATTCTTTATTCTTGTTGCTCAGTTTGCTCATTTAATTAAACCAGAAATGTCCGTCCTTCCTTCCAGTTGGTTCAGCTGTTACACATTTATCCCAGAGCACATACAGAGACAGATTTGGAAGACACTGCCTTTTTGTATTTCCACCTACCAGGCTCCATCTTCTCAGGCTGGGAAATGCTCTCTGTGGCCACAGCCTCAGCTGGTGGAGGCGATGCCAGGTCTCACTGTGCCATAGACAGACATGTCAATAGCAGAATTACTTGCTTGTAGCATCAAAAAAGCTGGTCACAGTTCACAGGTTTTATAATGAGTTGTGAGGGGGAGAAAATCACCTGCACAACAGACCAGAAGTGGAGTTTATTCTCAAACCTTTTGTGGCCAAGAGCTTGGTTTCAAGCAGTTTTTCCACACAGCACTGGGTGGGTGGTTTGATTCTTCCCAGCAGGGTGCTGCCCATGAAGATGGGATGCCTGTGCCAGAGGCTCCCAGCTCTTCCCAAACATTGTTTTCCTATTTTTTTCCTGACAAAGGATGAAGATCTGAGTAATGACCTTAAATATGCTGTTATTACCCTGAGGTGTACAACTAACCACAGCATCCAGTTTTACATTATCACTATTTATTTATTTTTACCTAGTTATGCCTTTTTGATCCTGCCTGGAGAGCAGCAGGAGGAAGAATATCCACAGTGATGTTGTGTGATGCTCCAGCAGCACTGCGGACCAAGGGCCCCCGCAGCCCATGAGCTCCCAGGGTGGCTGTAACCCAGGGTACCTGCATAGCCACCACCCAAGGCACCTGCAGTCAGAAGCCTTCACCAGGCACCAGCAAGGGTATTACTGAACCTGCAGAGCAGCTGCAATTAGTGACCATGCATGGAAAGGAGACCCAGCCTACCTGAGAACTGGGGATCAGGCTGGGTTTGAAACTTTGTGTGCAGGCTCCTTGAACATGGACTGCTTTTTAAACTGAAGTCAGAAAGAAATAATGAACATGTCATGCCATTCCATACCACTCTTGCAATTGCTGTCTGAAAAAGGATCAAGTGCTAAAGCTCGTGTCTCAAAGCTACCTTACTAGTTTTTCCCATCTGGTTGTAACCAGATGTATTTCTGTATTTCAGGGATGGCTCATAAACAGTGGGGTGCTCTAGTAATGTCACTCTGACACTTTGTGCTTGCTTTGTGATAGCTTCTAAGTGACATTTATACCATGTAATATCCCTTCCCACTTCACCTGAAGGCAGACGTGCATGGGCTGAAACTTTTTTAATAAATAGGCTGCTTTGTTCTGTATTTGGCCTGAATCTTGCACTCCAAGTTACACATCAGTCTCCTAAAAAATGCAGGTGAAGCACTGCTGTGCCTTTTCATGTGGTGAGCATGTGTCAGATGCTGCTGCTGCCTGTGGAGGGCTGCTACTGCCAGGGGGCTTGTAGCACAGACACCTTCCTCTGTAACCTCATGCTAGCTTTGATGTAGGGCTGAGACTGGAAGCTAAGCAAAGCCACGGGTGATCCTTTGTTTCCTGGCAGCCAGAGGAACAGGTGGAGGGACACACAGACAGCATGGACAGAGCCAGCAGCCTCTGGATTGCAGCAGCCAATGCAACTGCGCGTGTGTATGGATGGACACAAGGCAGGGGGTTTGGTGTTAGAGATCTCAGAGCCAGCACTCACAAAATCCCATTCTGCTGCCGATGCTTCTTTATACAATGATGGATAGATTCTCTCTGCAGGCGCCGATGGGTAGCAGCTCTCTAAAAAGCAAACCAGGCTTGCTGATTAATGTAGGCCATCTTTAATTTTCTCTGCACTCATTTCTGTACATCCTCATTTCATTCCTCTGCTACTATGGTGGGCTCTCACTGCTAAGTGCACTTAATGTTACTGCAGCCATGTGACAGAGGACTCTCCTCCCTCCCTTTCTCCCTCTGTCCCTCTCCATCAAGGATCTGGCTGCAGCAGAGCTCACACAGCCTCAGCTCCTGCCCAAACCCCCCAAACATCAGCAGCAATTCACAGGAGGGCCTCAGCACTCCCCCTCCAGGCTCCCTGAGTGTGGTGAGCCCAGGTCCATTCTTTTATCACCAGTCAGGCTCACAAATCAGCATGAAATTAGTCATTAATTGCTTGAGCAGAGAAGGCTTGGGAGTTTGTGAGGTCCAAACCACTCCTGCATTTGATTTCTCTTCTGTGATGCAACATGACTGGGTGGGATAAGCTTCTTCCCCCCATTGGTCCATCATGGGAAGCCTTGGTTGACTGTAGGATGATTTGATGTGCTAGTGCACAGGGTGAGAGCCTCCAGCTGGCCTGCCCTAAATTTCCCCTGGGTCTTTTCAGGCTGTTTCATTGCCTGTGATCCTGTGATGCTCTAGTGACAGACCTGTGTTATTGATGGTGCTCCTTAGTTCAGCACTGCTCGTTCCTGGCTCAGCACTGGGCTCCCTTGTGTGTGTGGCCACTACTGTTGATCCAGCTCCAAACTGTGTTCAGTAAGAGCCAACTATAGAGCAGTTAAAGAGCTCTGTTGCTTCTCTATGCCCAAGGATGCCCTTGGACCCTCAGAACCATGGCCAGGACCCAAGCTGGTGTGTGGTGGCACA
Source organism: Pomatostomus ruficeps (assembly GCA_013400735.1). Taxonomy (NCBI): domain Eukaryota; kingdom Metazoa; phylum Chordata; class Aves; order Passeriformes; family Timaliidae; genus Pomatostomus; species Pomatostomus ruficeps. The sequence goes on along the minus strand of VYZT01056704.1, from coordinate 18,214 downwards.
TGGGTACAAGCATGGCTGGTGAAGAGGAAGGGATTTGCAGAAAGGGTTGCTCTCGTACAAGGAAATCATGGCCCCAGGATATGAATAGGGGCATAGCTTGTAGGCAGCAGTGGTATCTTTCATTAACTGAAGAAATAAAGTTGAACGAAACCCCAAGGTTTGGGTATGAGATGGTATGATATTCCTGCGTTTCAGACAGTTTGTCACAGGCAGTGAGAGCCAGTCAGGGCAGGGCTTGCTGGAGTTCATGCAGGCTCCTTGCTCAGCTATGGCCACTCAATCAGCCATCCCCCTCGAGCCCAGCCAGGCTGATGTGTGCAGCCAGATTTCTCAAATGAGTAAGTGAGAAGTGGGGTTGGTATTTATTAACTTTTCTCAGTGCAGCCACAGTGCTTTTTCAGCTGTTTTCTAGCTTAGTTCTGTAGGCAGTACTTTGGCTGTATGTCCTTTCAGCAGGGTTTGCTGTGACTCTGTTACTGACATGTCTCTTTGCAGGACCTCCCGCAGCAGACCAGAACTACATTCCTGGGGAGATGCAGGTAGCACACCAAGTAACTGCCATGCACGAGCCACAGGAGAACAGTTTTTATCACCACGTTCCATTTACACCATGAAAACACATTTTTTTCCTTTATTGCCGTTAGTAGAGCATGACCTTCCATCAGCTTCACAAACCAAGCAGGGCAGAGGTGGCGAAGGTGGGTGAAAGCAAACACATTTTGCTTACGCTCGCTCTGACTGCAAAGACTTGTTTGCCAAGCAGCCCATCTGTGACCTAAGGTGTGTAAAACGATCCCTTGGCTCCTTTCTGGGTGAGGATACAAGAAAGCACAGTTGTTTACACCTCCATTAAAGTGATTAACGATTAAACAACAACAAAACAAGGAGTTCGTGTGGCTCCAGGAGCTGACCATGCCTGTCTGAGCAGACACTGAAATGACCACTTGTTTTTAAGTGGTGGCAAGCCCAGCAAACATGGGCTCCTTCCCCGAGCACAGCACCAGAAAGGGACAGGGTCTGGATGGGGGATGCTGCAGAGTGGACAAAGGACTCCTGTCCTCTCTCCTGGAGCAGCACTTTGATGTTCACACAGGATGCTTGGTGCATTGGGTCTCCTTACATCCCCTTCCCTCCACCTCCAGCACTGCTCCCCTTCCAGCCCTTCTCCCAAAGTGAGGGGCACAGCCCAACTCTACCCTATTCCCAGCTCCAGAGAGGCCAAGGAGGTGACTGGGAAAAGCAGAACAGGACAGAGGTGGGAGCATAGAAAAAGAGAAGAAAGAAAAGCTTTCTTCATGTAACATAATAAATTTAAATATAATCTTTATGAAAGTATAATATATATTTTCACATATTTTTTCAAATTCCAGTTAACTTCATATTATTAATTCTTTACACATTCAAACACATGAGTGATAGATTCGCATCTCAACTTCAATCAATACTCTTAACCTCAAGAAAGTTACATCATGGAATTTAACTTTCATCTTTATTGATGGAGTCTGAGGCTTTCCTGCTTAAATAAATAAAATTGCCTCTAGCTGAGAACCTGCCTAACTGAGATAATGGACATATTAAGGGATAGCAAAGCTGTGAGATTTGCCAACTAATTTTGCAAAAAGAAAACAGGACATACACATTTCCCCCTTTTGTAGGAAACATTTCATTTCTAGTTTATTTGTTTTCTAAAACATACACACATTATAGTGGGGGAATAATATTCCATTCAGCTTTAGGTTAAATGACATTTAAAATTGTAATCAATTTAAACAGAGAGACCTATTGAAAAGGAATATAAAGGATTCAGTTCTAAAAATATAGAATCCAAGGATTCCCAAACATGAGAGAGCTTGTGAAAAAAAGCAAAATAAAAATGATCCGAGTTGGGGGCTAAGATGTGCAGCTAACTTTATAACATCTGAGGTTAGAGTCCTAAGAAAAAAGCAGTACGATCACAAAGATGAACAGCTGAACAGGACGTCTTGTCCACATCTCTGCCTGACAGTGGGACCAGTTATGACAGTGCCATCTCTGATAAGTGCTTGGCCAACCAGTCCCAAAAGATTACCAGGGTGGAGACTGTGCAGCTTCCCCAGGCAGTTCAGATCAGTATTTAACTACTGCAGATAGGAGGTTTGTTCTGAACCCTTAATCCCTGCCTATAACTCCATCCCTCTCTCCTGCTCCCATGCACAAGGGGAAGAATTTATTCCTTCTCTCTTCATAGCCGTGCTTTTTAATATACTGTTCTCATACCTCTCCCTAGCCTCCTTTCACCAAACTAAGCAATGCCAATGCCTTCAGCAGGCCTCTGGGAGCTGTTTTCACATTCTCTCTGTTCACTGTGCAGTTTTTGAACAAATTGTTATCATTAGTTTTTGCTGAAGTTTTACAGTCAGACTGTAAAGAATACTTGGAAAAATACAAAGGCATCCCAAACAAGAAGCTCATTTGTGCAACTCAGCATGAAGTTTGATTTTGCAAAAGTATTTAATTATTTTTGCGTTTGATTTGTAATTTATATTTCCAAACCTTTTCTGGCCTACTGCTTCTCATCCACTCACTGTCTATCTCTATTTGCACACTTGGGATATTCTTGCACAGTTAATAGGCAAAGATTCTATCCCCCCATTGTTTCCCTAGTGGTTTATATAGGCTAATTTTCCTTATGCATAACTACTAATGTGTAATTGTGTTACATAATTAAAGGCAGAACCATCTTCTCAGAATGAAAAGTTGGAAATACCATTTAAAAATATTTTGCATCAATTAATCATGTACAATGTACTCATGTTTACAGAACAGTGATTTTTAAAAAAAGGCCCTGTTGAATACTTTAGACTGGAATAGTATGAAGTTTTCCAGGATAAAATGTAAACCTAGAGTACTGTGGCTGTAGTGAGTGAGGAAGGATTGCACCCTAGGAAAGAGAAGTGCAAACAACAAGGAGGGATAAAAGGGGGGAAGGTTGAGTTATTTTAATTAGATACTAGAAATGAGATTATCACTTGCCTTGTCTGGAAGAATTTTTCTACTTTGTCACCCCACCACCCCTTTCAGTTCTTTCTTCCCTTGTACTTACCTTTCAGGGATACACCAAGGCACTGTTGTGCATTTGGATTCATAGTAACTAAATACTCCTACAGCACCACCTATCTAAAGTGCTTGTATTCCTCAGTTCTGTAATATTTATTTTGAATGTGCCAAAGAACCTATCCAATCTGCAACTTCTAGCCTCACATATCTCTTTATTTCAGGGTTTCCTTCCCCCTTTCTTCAGTACAAATGAGGAGTAAAAGTGCCATTGAAAGGGGGGGTGGTCTAATCCTGTGTCTGAAGCCCAGTCCCAGGGCAGGCAGAGAGACCTGGGGCTGCTAAAAGACATCGGTTATGTAGGAGTATGCACATCACCTGCTGTCTCTCGTAAGAGTGACAATTGAAGTGCTGGGTTACTTGCTCTAGTCCAGAGAGACCAAGTTCAAACTACCAGCCCTGACTGCCCCTCCCTGAAAGAAGGCAAGGGTCTTAACTAAAGATCATAATTACTTTTCTTGCATGAAAGACAGCCAAAGACCAAGCAGGGTAGGTAGAGCAGGAAGTAGAAGTATAAAGGTACTAGCACAGGAAAGGGGTTAGCTGCATTTCTCATTTTCTGAGTAAGCAGTGTGATCAAAGTTTGAAAATGCCTACTCCAGTAAGCCTTTTAAAATTTAAATACCTGAGTGCACAGGAAAAGTATATAAGATAATCAGAGACAAAGCATTTAACATCCCACATATTTTTACAAAGTTACAGCAATTTTTTCCTCAGATAATCCATTTTACATTCCTAATTATTTCTGCACTGTGTAAGATATGCCTACGTATAAAGTTTACAGTGGCTTTTTTTGCACAGATTAGACAAATATATACAAAAAAAATTTTTTATTAAGATGTCAAATGCAAAATTAGAGATTGTAAAACACTTTAATTAAAAAGAACAATTTTAAAGTGTGTGCAAAATTATGTAAAAAATACTTTTTTGCTATTTCAAAGAATGAAAGATCAGACTTTGTAGGTTCGGGCTAAACTATTTTTGTATTAAGAGCACATCTTAATACTTTCTTGATCAAGCAGAAACCCTCAAGGACTTGGATGATTTCAGCACCTGTGCTCTCAGTGAAGGGCTTAAGTGTACTGTGCATGTATTTCTGAAAATTGTGCATGAACTTTAAAATAGTAAGAGATCCATCTGGTCATTTACAGAGTTCTGGTGGTTTTTCTCTTGAGCACAATTGGCTTGAGAAGTGGTAAAGCTGGAAACATAATCAAAATCTCTATCTAGGCTTGCTGTATTTGTCCAGAACATCAGAAAGGGTGGAGGAATCTGCATGAAAGAGTTGTGCAGGTCACTGAACACCATGGTAGAAGCAAATACTAATTTCTGGATTTCCTAAATATAAAATCTTTAAAGAAAAACCAAAAGCTTTAGTTTTCACCTTACACACACAGAATTTCAATGATGTTTTCTATTAAAGTTGAGTGCTTCACTAAGAGCATACCAGAATTTATTCACTATTACACAACAGCTTTGGAGGTGAAGTTTTACAATCAAGCCCAACATGACAATACCATTACTATCTCTCAGTGCCTGCTTTGGCCACTTCTACCTTCCTGTCTCTGGGCCAACACAGGTACTCACACTGCTAAGCTGTATAGTGGCTGAAAACAGACAGAAAGACAAACCCCATGAGTTCTTCCAGCTGGATCAGCTTCCTGACCTCGTCACTGCTTGGCAACACCATAGATGGATGGGAAGTGCTGTAGCATAGTTTAGGCCAGGAGTTTACTAAGCAGCTAGTTATGGCTCAGACTGTCAGCGCAGGGATGGGATTTAGTTTTATCAATCCAGTCAAAGGCCAGCTTGTTAGCCAACAAGCTGAGATGGTCACTTTTATTTTTACACATACAAAAGTAGCACTCTTGGAGCAGATGACAGTAAGGTGACACTGAAGGTAAAGACTTTTCCCAGAAGTTTATTATACCCTGGCCTAAGTCACCTGTGTCAAAAGCAGAAGAGTGTAGAAAAAGTGGACAGTTTTGTTGCTATTTTTTGGAGGGGAAGCTGAAAAAAAGGAGTAGAGGAAAGAAAGGGGCATAAAAGAAATCTTATGACTTAGTTGACTATGTATTTTTCAAAGAATAGAGATTACAGAAGCATTTTTTGCAAATATATTTCTATATCTTCCTCTGAGACTACAACACAATAAGTCATGCAGTCCAGCCATCCATACACTACTTTGCAGTTCAACTTGCATTTCTCTGCACAAATGCTTTCTGGGTGACCTCACCCTTTGACTGGTCCTATACAGAAGATCAAGTAAATCAAACCTGAAAGGCTGAAGTGGCCTGATCAGAAAGCTCACAAAAGCAAGAGTAGGTGCCATTATACAAACTACTTCATTGCTGCAATTTTACATCAGCATGAAGCTTAGATATTGGATTCTGTAGTTACCTAAGAAAGTGGCTCATTCTGTCTAACCAACACCTCATCCTAGTGCATTGTTAGGAGAGTAATATCATCTCCACACTTTGCTTCACAGAGAAAACTGACTGAGCAGCTTTCTGCAGGCTCTCAGTACTGGTATTAAAGCTTGAAATAGCATGCATTTGAAGCCCTGGGAAACATGCAAAGCAGCAGCCCATAAGATGTCTGAAGTATTTAAAATGCTTTAAATTATGGCTTTAATAGGGTTTTATACATTTGTTGGAGTTTGGGATCCTTCTCCCTTTTGTTTCTTTCCCTTAGGATTTCCCCCCCCCATTTGTTGCTAAGGAACGGTAATGGCTGGGTACTTAAGAAAGACAAAGTGTTGGCTCTGAGATGGGTGCTAGCTAGTCTGATATCTGACATTCCCCCTCAGAGGGGGACAGAGATACTGGGGGAATGGGTCTAGTTAAAAAGAGGCTAAGCATAGCTTCAGGGGACTTTGCTTCTGGACATCCAGAGGAGAGAGAGAGAGACTGCTGGAACTCCAGGGAGAATCTGCCACCACTGCAGGCTTCCGTCTTCTGCTGTGTGCTTCTATCAACTCTCCACTATCCACTCCAGCANTACCATTGTTGTTTGTTTGTCTGTCTCATTATATATATATATATATATATATATATTAGTAAAGGACTGCTATTCCTTTTCTTATATCATTGCCTGGAAGCCCCTTACTTTCAAAATTATACTAATTCAGAGGGGAGGGGGTTACATTTCCTATTCTAAGGGAGGCTTCTGCCTTCTTTAGCAGATACCTGTCTTTGAAACCAGGACAACATTGCAGTGTGACATTCTGGACATAGCAAAGAGTAGCCACATTCCCAGGGCAGCAAATGACAAATTACCTTGAGTATGGTGGTCATCTGAATCAAACACTAGGATACCCCCAAACCCCATCTCCTGGGGTTTGTTATCCTTACCTTCTCTAAGGAAGTCTAACTGCTGGGGCCTTTAAATGCAAATCCATTCTTTGGACACTGTCCTGGCTGCATCACTTGTGTGAACAAGTCCATTCTCTGCTGCATACTACAAACACAAGTTAAGATAGAAGCAATCAGAAGCCAAACTAGCAGAAGAGAGCCAGCAGCTGGCTATGCAATCTTAACCTTTCTCAAAGTGCTGGGCACATATCAAAGTTCAGGCTGCATAATTAGACATTGATAAGGCTCCCATCACCATGGCATTAAGAGCAATGCAACAACAGAAGCCACACTGGGGTAATCAGCTTTCCCTAACAGCACAACCCATGGGTACACACAGGATCTTGTTGAAGACCACTGTGTCCAGACTCTGGCAGCCCTAGCTGGCTGATCTCAAGAGAGTGTCCCTGGAGATTGGAGACAAACACCTTCTGCACAGCCACAAACTCCCAAAGTCTCTAAAGGAAAAGTTAATAAGTTCACTACTAGATAGATTTGCATAGACCACTTACCCCTACAGTTGTCCTAATAATGAAGGATGTCACTCGTTTCTCCTACTTATTATATACTTTTATGAAAGTAAAAAAAAAAAAATTAAGAAGTCACTCCTCCAAGAGTTCATACTTCTTGCTCAAAGCTACCTTAATAATTTTGCTTTATCTCCTGAGCATGGCATCAAGCACCTACCCATTTCCATCACTGTTTCAAGGCTATTCCTTAGACCTGGGATGACCTCTCCAAGCCACCCTAGAAAGGCAGCTCCCAGACCACCTCCACTTCTGTTCTTCCAGCTCAAGGCTATGAAAATATTGTGAGAAAAATTCTGCTGGGCTCTATCAGTCTTCCCTTTGAGTCTTTATGTCGGTGTTTCAATCCTTAGCTAAACTGGTACTCATGAAGACTAAGTTTAGCCCAAAGGCTACTCTCCCAAGGTGCCTTGTGGAGGAGTCCTCCTTCCACACGAGCCCTACAGTGTTAGCCTATATTCCATCTCTCTAAATTAAAGCTCATCTTCTTGAGTGTCTTTGTAGCTTCCAAGTCCAGTAGGTGCAGTTGCCCCCAAGCATATGTTCTCACCAGATCTCAGTCTTGTCCTTACCAAGTTCGCACTATTTGCAAAGCCCCAAGCCATCATTATGCAGCACAGTATGGAAGGGGATAGTTTCATCACAACAGATAACAAGCAAATCCAGCAGACAAGCCATTCCTGGACACAATATATAGATGTTTATAGCCTCCCTTCAGGGAAACCTCTTCAAGGTGCTTATGGAAGTAAATGAAGTTGACTGAGGTTTAACACTGCTGCTTCTACAGTGAACACCTGTCCATGTCTAGAAAGAGAGCTGCTTCTCCTTTTTCCATAGGAACTGCTTATAATGCTTGTTCATCCCCATAATGGCATTCCTGGGTACCTTTGTGACAACATCTTCACTGGTGGCTCCACTAGACAGCAGAGATAGTCTGGTGCCAAGGACAACACTTGCAATCATTTTTGTCAATTTTGAGCCCATTGTCAGAAAAACAGCTGTAGGAAGGTAAGACTTAATGCTGCAGAGTAGCCTCGTCATACAAATTTATCACAACACTTCCCACTAGTTGTTTCCTGCATGCCTTTTCTGTTATATTAATAGTCATACTAATCTCTAAAAAACTACTATCACAGTCAATATACCTTTGTACTACTCAGATTCTCAAACATAAGATCCAGAGGTCAGCTTATGACACTAATGAGGCTGAAAATAATTCTTCCCCCACCAGTGCACCATTCAGCTTTAGAATTTAGAGCCATCACATGCGGTCTCCAATCTTTTTTTTTTTTTTTCAACGTAGCTTTAGAATAAGGATATGAATCCATGGCAGATATGCCCATCCACAGTTTGGTGGAGGGAGAAGCTCCAGGTCAGCATCTGCCAAATATCCATCTGGGGATGGAACTCTCCACAGCTGCCAGCAAGGCAGTATTTGCTTCCACTTATTTATGTTTCATGGACTGTTTAGACACAGTATCTTATGTGGTAACTGCCAGATATTAAAGGTTAGTGCCACAAAGGGACATTCTTGTCTTGCTTTAAAGCAATACTAATGCCACAGTAATATAATTTATTTAGGAGTAATAAAACAAATTCTTTTCTTATGCCCAAAACAGTCAATCTAGATGTTAGAAGCTTTGATATTCTTTTTCAGGTGTTTCACAGCCTTGCTCAAATTGCCACAAAACTGTAGCTGCTTAATAGAATCCTGTTTAGTTTTGATTTGGCAGTTCCAAAAAATATCTTCTTTTTATTAGAATGTCATGTAATCCACATAAGTATCCATCTAATGCTAGGTACACGTATATATGTATAACATTTAATTTAAAAAATCACTCTTGGATTTAGTGAACAAGATGCAGCCCCCAGCCCATTCACACCTGCATAGCTTTGTAAAAAGTGTCATTAGCATTGATCATTTTGGCCAGCCAGCTGAGGCTACCAGACAGGGTAGTTGTTGCATCTGAGATAAGAAAACAGAACATCATAAGAGAAATTAAGATAAAGAATAGTTTAAAGTTTTCCAGAATCCTTATGAGAACAACCCCATTATTTCCAAAACTCATACAAAGAGCAAGGAGAGAGACCTTTTGTCAGCTTTCTTTGCAGAGTTCTTATTAGGGGCAGAGGTAAAAAGCTCAGCCTCAAAGTAGACCACAATGGAGCTTTCTGAAGTGAACTAATTTAGTAAGGCAAAACAGAGTTAGCTTGTATCACTAATAAACCAAACAAGAAAGCACCAGAACACAGTGAGACAGACACCCTTTTGAAACAAGGCTAACCCTGGTCTTTGGAAGCTACAACTGTTGAACTGTAGTTCCTCTGCCTCGCTGGCTTTTGTTGAGAGAGAGGACCCCAGAACTTGCAGTGGTGGCCATGACAGCTGTAGCTGGGTAGCCCAGAGAACAGCTTTCTCACTGTCTTGGCCACTTGGCCCTGCTGCTGAGCCTCCATGTACTTTCCCATCAGCTTTGGCAGGACAGCACTTGCTGATGCAAGAGTGCTTCCCATTTAGTCCTCCTCCCCACTTTTCCTTTTTTTATTATTATTCCTTCTACAGGGCCCTTACCTGTTTTAAGAAGCTCTGACATCTGTTTAAAACTCCAGCTACACAGGCTAACCCTGCCAGCTCTGCACGGTGATGCTATAAGCATTTGCTAATTCGTAACTCCACCTTGGAGGTAAAGGTAACAGATAAACTAACAGCTTCAGCCACAGGTTAGGCTAAGGGTGCTACCTGCTCCAACTCCCTAAGAGAACATAACATATGGACTGCTCCCAGCCAGTTCTGTGTTCACCTAGCTTGAGGGGTGACAACCTCTTCGAGGAACAACAGGAAGTGACTTAGAGCGGTCATGTCTCCAGATGGAAAAGAAGTCAATAGAAGACACATGAAAACGTAGTGAAACTGTCCAGGCAGGCATACAAGACAAGTATTCCAGCCTATATTCCTTAATCAAACAAACCTCAGGAACAAATACTGGCAGGTTTTACATCAGGCCAGACAGAATTTCCACGGTTGTTCTTATTAGATGTATTTCACTATATAATGATGCAGTGCAAGAGCTTAACTTTTTATATCCATCTAGTTTCTTGGAATCAAATATGATATGAAGCATTTCCCACTGTAAACCTTTTATCCTTATGAACTGATCCTTCTTACATCTAATCAACAGGTAGATTGGATTTTTTCCAATCAATGAGATTTATTTTGAGATTCTTTGGAGAATACAACAAACATAATTAAGTTTCAGAAAACCGTTTTGGATGCAAGAACAAGTTTTCACATGTTCTAGATGTTGATGTTGGCATTCAAGCAGCATTTATACACCTCAAGGGATTCCAAACATTCATCACTAAAATATTATGTGGAAACATTGAGGATCACTGTCTCTCCTGATTTCCTAACAATTTTTTCCATTATACATTTGCTTAACAGATACCAATACTCAGAAGGAAGCTGTGGTTTATATTACAAGCGGGTGTGAGTTGGGAGCAGTCAGCATACATAACCAAGCAGGTTTCCAGATCTTTGCCAAGTATCCTGCAGGTCAATCAAGAGAACCACAAACATACCCAGCACTATTTGCACATAGGAACAAATATGTACATAGACATCATCTAGAGGTTTCAGTTCTCTCCCTGCAGATTTTCTATCCCTGTTTTTCCTATGACTTTTTAAATGTAGTCCTGGAAGTCTTTTGTTTGTGAAGTATTAACGACTTTCTGCTTTGTGACAACAGATACTGACAATATCCTTTCATCAAGCTACTGATTAACAGCTTCTATTAATTTCAGGACTGTAAGACCTTCCTGATTGCAGGTTAGTCTTACTTCATATCCCTTACTCTAATACTCAGAGGAGCACTAGTAGTGAAAGAGAATTTGTCAGACTCATCCACTAGTGTTTCAAGATTAAGTTATTGCCCCTCTGCTAGGTCTAGGAAGCTCAGCAGACCCAGAGAATCTCTGCAGCATCCCAAAGTCAGACCCCCTGACTGAAGCCAGCAGGAGGAACCAAAAAAGTAAATGGCACACATTACCAAGTAGACTTCAGAAAAGCCCCCAAAAAATTTGACAGATGAGCCCAGACTTCAGTGAACAGCAGATTTTTTCAGAAACTGGTAGGGATTTTGAAGTACTCCTTGGGCTGGTACAGGACATGACTATAATGTACACACATACACGAGCTTGCAGCATAATGCCTGTAATGTTCACTGCTGGAAAGCAGCCCATGAGGAAAGGCAGCTTCAATATAAAGCTTTTTTAGAAGTGGTTCATACAAAAGTTAAGAGTAAATTTTATGGTAGAACCACAAAAGTTGAAAGTTTTGACATGTTACTTCGTTCACAAAAACTAACAAGACATGTTATTAGCAAAAGTATTTACATAGCCAGAATAATTTTCCTTTTTCAAGACTGGAATGTTTATTCACATTGAAAGAAAGAAAGGCTGCATAACTTGACAAATAGCAGAAGTCGAAGCACTAAACCATCAGGTCCATCAGGTCACCAGTTAATCAAACAAACATTCAGATCCCTATGACTATTTAATCATGGAGGAATATCACAGACAGTGTTCTCAACAAGGAAGACTTTTTTTTTAATTTAAAAAACCCAACTTTTCAGCTCTAAGAACTCTTATTCCAAGATCAACCCAGCTCTATCCCTGGAAACACCAAAAGCTCCTTCAGAACCTTCTCCACATTTTACCAGATAACCTGCTGCCCACTCTCTTGGCCTACTGAAATCAAATTCCAACCTGTATAAGTCATGGTAGCACAACAACAATAAGCAGAGGGAATGGAGCCAGAAACACTTTCTGCCACAGAAAGCTGTAATAGTCTGCCCTGGGTAGTGCTGGGACTTTCAACACACCTCTGTAGAAGGCTGCTTTTGAGTAAAGTGAAGCATCCAGCAACGTATCTTGGTGCTCTAAATAACCTGAGCTCATTGCAAATGTTTAAAAAAGCCACCAGCATGGATGACACACACACTTTCAGGCACAACAGGCAGATCTTCTCTCCCACCACTGAACTGCGTTGTAAACCAGCAAAAGGAAAACTATACTCAAACTGATCTCTGCAGCAAGCTTGCACAATGTTGTAGTAACAATTAATCCCTCATACAAATCCAAATGTTTTACAATTTGGTAGAGGAACAGTCAGAAGATGACAGTAAGAGCTGCTATCTGAAAATCTAGTCATTGAGTATATTAAGCAACCAAAAGAAGAGGTCTCCAGCAGCCTCCATGGCAGCAATTTGTATGGTGGACCGCGTAAAACTTGGACACTGCTACCAGCAGCAACATTTTAACAGGCTTACCAGCTTTGAAGAAAGGTGGGGTTTGTTTTATTTTTTTTTTAATTTAAATAACTTTACTATCCTGGTGTCCATACAGCTGTTGATCAGAGCATTACCGTTCTGCGGCTTTTCAAACACCATGGCGGTTTTACTAATTAAAACCTACAAATGAAGGGATAATGACAGCCTATGGAAGCCTGCAACAATTAGTCTTCCTTGCTAATGCACTCCACCTCCAACGAAATATAGTAATAGTTAAAGGCATCCCTGCTGCTCTAATCCTTGGCAAGCTACATTCATTTAGAAAAGTGAATCATTAAGTGTCCCCCTAAACAATCATTCTGGTGACAAGTTTGTGACATTAATTAAAGAGTTGAAGTTATTTTGACAAATTCATGATGGAGAGCAGCTCAATGGAGCAAGGAGAGGCAATGAAGAGTCCCAGATTCTGGAACTTGATTTAAAACATTTGAACTCCATTTGCTGGACAGCAACTAAAAACCACCAGTAGGCTTTTATGTCCAGTGAGCCCATCACTGCAGATGTGATTTCATGCAACCCAAGCCAACATACTTAGTCTAAAAACAATAATGAAAACAAAATTATAAGAGTTTAAGAGATGTGGTCCAGAGTGTTGGTATGATGCTGTGAGTACAAATAAAAGAGGTTTTGTTTCTGGCTGCTGCTCTTCTCCATCTGTGATAGAGCTCCCAGGCTAAATACACATATGGTTGTTTCCTAACCCAGTTCTGTCAAGTGATGCTGGTTAGCCAGACACAGAGATATGTAAACAAAGCTGCTCGCAGCAGCTCTGAATGGTATCATTCCTAAACCAGCCCACTTGTTCCTAGGTTTGCCAATTTTAAACTCCCTGTAACTTAATCATGCTTCAATAGGGATCTGAGCAATAATCAAGGTTAGAAAAAAAGACTCACTTGTTTTCCATGATGGTCATTATGGACAATCTGATTAATCACAGAGAAAAAGTGAGACTTTTTTCTAACCTTGATTATTGCTCAGATTAATCATTTTACTTTTATACACACATTCTTCTGTATGAATGCATACACAAATATTAATGCTATATTTATGTTTCACACATATATACTTCTACAAGCTGATTAGTGTATAATCAGCTGGTAGAGAAAACCCATACCTAATCCATAGCAGGAAGAGACATAAGCAGACAGGTGAGAACACTAAGACATTACCCTTTATTTCCTTGTGCAGCAAGAGTCAGAATCATACCTTTATCACATAAAAAGACCCTTTAACTCAAACCACTCCAATAGAGAGAACTGTACACATACTGGCACAACAGGGAGATAACCCAAACTTTGCCACTACTAGACAAACACATTGGACCAGACCCATGCTCTCAAGCAGTACCTGTATCTCTCAGAACAAGTCCCACAAAGGTGCAAACACACAAGTTGACCTACCCACCTTGGTTCAACAGCACAAGAATTTACCCTAGGACACAGAACACAAGAACACTCTTCCAGTTATTTTGAGTTCAAGTACTTCCTGAGCCAGGTGTGGTTTCTGTGTATTCACTAACTCACAATGAATTTCCTGCCATGGAATTTATCCAGTTTGTTCGAACCCACATCAGTTTTCAGTTTCTATGTCATGTTTTGGCTGTGAGTCCTACAATTAAGAAGCTCCTCTTTCCACTACACTATTTAAAATGTTGTTTAAAAAAGTAAAAAGTATAAGTGTATTACTATATGTGTGGATTTTGACAGATACTTTTGAGGCTTTAAAGGCACTGCTTGAAAGTGATAAAAATGGCATTAGAACTCAATAAATACAGTAAGATTCAACTTTGTTTTAAAACTGTTTAATCCGTAGCAATAGCTTTCTAGTTTGTATATGGTAAAAGTTTCTACAGTATGTGTTAGCAATTGCCAAGCAGTGCAGTTATTATTTCCAATGTACATGCATCACCTAGTACACCCAGGATTAGATAAAGGAAGGCTCCTCCCTCCCATGAATCCTATTGTTCTTTATTAAAAGCCTGGGACTAGACAGAGAGCAAGACCACTGATTCGCTGTCAGAACATGTTGCCAGATATAATTACAAGCTGAACAGAGATATCAAAGACTGACAGATCCCGAATAACTTGCTCTCCCTCCTTTTCATTAGGAGTTCACTAAAGCTATTTTAATAGCTTAGAAGGCATCAATTTCTTTACACCATTGATTCCATCACCAAAGCTGTAAGAGCATTAAGACAAATCTGAGAGTTTCAGGATTTCTGATAGGTACTGACGACCAAAACAATGTGTCTCTCCCTTCCATCATCTAAGTTGATTACAGTGTGGAAAATGCAGTTGGACTATAACAAAGCAACTTGACCTTGCAAAATACAAGTAGTAGAAGCTTTTGGCAGTAGTTCAAAGAAACTTTCCTTATTCCCATAAATATTCACTAGTTAGATTTATGAACCATTGTCTGATCATTACCTACCAGCTTTGTATTGCTTTTCCATGGACGTGCTTTTAAATGCAACCCTTAGTACAGAGGGGTACCCCATTCTTTCCTGCTGCACATAATTTAGTTTTCTGGTTCTGACATTTAATTAAAATATTTAAGACAGTTCTGATTGCTTCTTCAAATGGATTCAGTTATTTTTTGCATCCTGGACAAAGCGCAGGAACTCGCTTGAAAAGCAGTAAGAATTTTTTAGGCAAAAAAAGCCTAAAACATCAGCTACAAAAAATCACTACATCTATTGGAGTATATACAAATTGTCTGTAGATCAAACGTTGACTCTGGATGGAAAAGTAATACCTAAACACCAAATCTCACAACAAGGAAAGAAGCCAACTTGACTCCAGAAATTTTTGCTTATTTTCTTTAAAAGGGCAGTATTTGTAATTGGCAGAGAAGCTATGAGTAATGGTTTCCTAAGAACAGTGAACAACTCCAGTTAGACAAGAATATAAAAAGGATATCTTGGGACTTGGGATTGATCAATCTGTGACCAACATTCATGCCCACAGCCTAAGCAGCCAGTGATGGGACTCATGGGATTTCATTCAGTGAGAAATCACTAGGGCCTGACACTTAGCCTGCAGTGGCCAGTCTATTCTTATTTTAAGAAGTAAAACATGTCAGTCACTACAGATTATTACTGCTACTATGTTTTCATGAAATATAGAACTGTTATTGAGAAACTTGTTTTATATTGCCAGTGCAAATTTAGAACTTTATTTTTCTTAATATTACATTAACAAGGCTGAGTTTGGTAATATTATCATAACCATAAAACAGATATTGAAGGCATTATAGAAAATAACTCATGAGTGAAAGAAACATTTTAATAAAAAACCACAACAGGTAGTTCACAGACATATAGGCAAAGTAATAAGGAAACCTTTATCTTACAGGCATTGAAGAGTTCATATTGCTTAACAACTTCCTAAGTAGCTATTTGGTTCCCACTGCAGAGAGAAAAAACTTGAGTTGTTTAGCAGATTTCCTAACAGATTAGAAATGGTTTATGGCTTAAAGGGAACATGGCTCTTTCCAAGGCCTCATGACTGCAGAGGGCAACTCGTACCCAGAGATTTTGTTCTGTGGAAGACAGCTAATGTACCCAGAAGAACCAAAAGCCCTTTCTGAGAGGTGTTTATGAGGACAGGAAGAATATATGCCTCTATATGCCTTACATATGTATTCAAGAACTCAAGACAATACTTATTTATAGAAGTAAACAGTTTTCACCATAAAGGTCAAAAGTTACGAAAACAAAGAGACAGTATTTCAGAAGTCATTAAGGCAGACCCCAGTCCACCCATTCTAAAGAGGGGCCAAGGGCTTCTTTATGGACATGGGAAGGAGTATGGCACATATCAATTCCGACTGAGGGCGTAACACAGCAAATACGTTTAATAGGAATGTTAGGTGGAACAAAAATAATAAAAAATATCCACTTAAATGTGTGTCCTAGGTTAAGAAAAAAAAGAAAAAACAAACACACTAACCAACCCACCCCTGCCCCACAAACATTGCTACCTGCAATACTCTAAAACTTAGAAAATCCCTAGATATCCTGAAGTCGTTTCCCTGAACAAGATACCGAACAAGCTGTTCTTGGTATCACAAGTCCTTAGCAGAGCAGACAATGTTCTTTTGCGAGCTTTGTGCATTTGCTGGAGATCATTAAAA
>VYZT01056703.1:31820-73021 GCA_013400735.1 Pomatostomus ruficeps | reverse complement strand
TTAATACCTTTCTGAGAAATAGGCTGCATTAGGTTTTTCCCTTTATCTCCAGAAGTATTTCCATCTCTTTTCTTGCATTTCAGGTTCGTGATGTGCGAATGATTTCCGATCGAAATTCCAGACGTTCAAAGGGAATTGCTTATGTTGAATTTGTTGATGTGAGTTCAGTGCCCCTGGCAATAGGACTGACTGGACAGAGGGTCCTGGGTGTGCCTATCATAGTACAGGCATCACAGGTAAGCAATTGTGAACCTCATTTTTGTTCATGCAGAGTTACACCTCTTCTAACTTGATGAGAAACTTAATATTTGAAAATGGGATTACAACTGAATGTTTGGAAAACCTTAACAAGGATGATAATTTAAGCTAGTTATAAAAGGACTTTGTTTCCCATAGATAACAGGCAAATTAAAGTGATTCAAAGTTGTATAAAGGCATTAGGAAAATACAAATTTTAAGCAAGTAGTAGTAAAGAAATTGTTAATAGTGTTACAGAATTGAAGTCTACATTGTGTATGCTTCCCAGGTTAATTCAGTAGGTGGAAGCCGGAATTTTGCATGAAGTTGTTCAGTTTGAAGGCTTTTGGAGTCTCTTGTTTCTGTGCTTGGTCGTGGTCTTGGGTTTTGTAGCTCTTAAGTTCAAGTCCCACGAATAGACTGCAGATCCTGCAACAGCTTCTGTTTGTTTGGCAAATCTTCTGGTTTTGATCTGATAGATAAATACTGCTTATGTTAGGGGTTTTTATTAATTTCTTACAGAAGGTGAATTCTTTTCTCCTTAGGCAGAGAAAAACAGAGCAGCAGCAATGGCAAATAATCTGCAGAAGGGCAGTGCTGGTCCTATGAGGCTCTATGTGGGATCATTACACTTCAACATAACTGAGGATATGCTCCGAGGAATCTTCGAGCCATTTGGCAGGGTAAGCTTTAATTCAGCCCTTTGTGTTAGAGTAGTTTATTTGAAAAACCTGGCTTAGTTGTAGAGCACTGGCAACTTCTGGAAATAATTCAGGTTTGTACTCACAAAACACTTGTTGCTTTCTTGCGCTGCTGTGCCCGTGCATCCACAGGCCTTAGGTGTGTGGGTAGTGCTGGAGAGCAGATGAGAATGTGGATTTGTGGTGGTGTCCAGTGAATTTGAATGGCAGGTCTTAGAAAGCTCAGAATTCAATGAATACCTGAAAATAGGGGATAAAAAACCTCAAACCCAAACAAATTCCCAATGTTGTATCCTACTCTGGCAACTTGTAGTATCTTTCCGTTCCAGGATTGTGAATGGGAGTCCCGTTTCCTGGGTTAAAGCACAAAACACACCTGGGCTGAGGTCTCTGAGGGCAGTATTATCTGTCACCTGTTTCTGAGGACTTTGTGCTGCAGCTTTAGCTGATGTTAAGACCATGAACTGGCAGCGTGTCCTGTACAGCTCTGACGCGGGCCCATCCTCACTCCTGAGCACTGGGCAGCAGGATGCAGCATGGGAATAAGTTTATGTAGAGAAAATCACGGAAGTGAGCAGATAAAACCTGAAGTTTCCAGCGGAGTTACAATACATGTTAGCCCCGCTGTGTGAAAGTACTGGGGTATATATCATACATATGTAGGGGAAAAGTTAAGATATTCAATATACTTCTCAATGGGGAAAAAGAAGTCTGTTAATATTTGAGGTTTTTGCGTACTGGCTTTGGATATGAACTCTGCCTCACACACATAGGAGCAATGGTTGTCACATGCTTTATTCTGACTCTGTGCGTATCCCTTTCAATCTCTTGTGCAAAACCCTGGAAAATTGCTGCAATTGATTAAATTTTAATCCACATGGCTGCTGTTCTTGTGGTTTGGGGTTTTTTTTCCGTCGAAGTCTGGCAGTAGGATTAAGGTAGTTTAGGAGGCTTACATGGAGAGCTGTGAGAATCTTCCCTTATTCCGTATACTGCAGTCCTTCCCAGTGCTGCTTTCTGGCTAATGGATGACCCAGCCATGTGTTTTGAATTCTGGAACTGTAAACTTCTAGGAGTTCCCATATATGAATAGTTATTAAAATCTACAGCTTTTTCTTGAAGACCCTGGTCAGTCATGCAAACTGCTTTTCTTAGCTTGTAAAACAGTTTCTCAGTGTATAAGGTACCATGACCAGTGTGTTTCAGCTATGATCTGGTAATGTCTGCATGCTCATTATCTGCTGAATTCTGCATCAGGACCAAGCCTCTGCCTGTAGCTGAGCTCAAAACCTTCATGTTTACCTGCTTCTGTCTTTATCCAAGTACCTATTTAGCTGTTTGTATCCTAATTTTGAAATGAGGAAGGAATGAGAAACTGATTTAAGAAAATAGAAATAGTAGTTTCACATTCATGGATGTGTATTTGACAGGGTTGTGTTCCGTTATCTTGGGGTTTGTTCCAAAATGTGTGATAATAAACATCTTTGTTCTTATCTTTAGATTGAAAGTATTCAGCTCATGATGGACAGTGAAACTGGACGCTCAAAAGGATATGGATTCATTACGGTACGATCAGCATTGATAAGTTTCTTAGACAATTTCAAAGTGTAACCTTCACATGTAGGAGAATATCTGTGTATATAAACCTTCCTGTGTGTATCTGCGTGGTTATGTAGTAACAATCTAAGCATAATAAATGAAGCATAATCTAGATTTGGTATATATATGTAGTAGCTACTAAATTGCTGGTTTATATCTCGATGGGTCTCATTTAGAACTGTCATGTTGCAGGATGCAGCACTGGCCTTTTTGTTTCTGCCAGTTGTCTGGGGATTGTGAATGAGCAGTGAATGTGTTTAGCTGGGAATAGTTTCCCTTGTAGTCAGCGCCTGCAAAAGCAAACGCTGCCTTCCGCAGGCAAAGACACTGGTAAAGACTGGTGGTTTTTATATCTGAAAATAATGGAATTTGAGCTTTTTAGGGGAAATAAAATTTTAGAGGCTGGAACTTTCAGTTGAAAACATCTTTCCTCTTTACCCTCAGGTACACAATTTTGTGAACTTGAGTTTCTTGACTGACCTGGCAATTTGTCATGGGGGAAAAAAGTCTCGGCTGGGACCTCTGGCACGCGGACACAAATGAAACCAAACTTACTATATAGTTCATACTTGACGGTTTTAACACTGATAAAACGCTTGTATGTTTATTTTGATGTTTCGCAGCATAAAGCAGAACATCTGTTAGGAATAACCAGTAAATACATGGCAGTTGTAAGGTTGCAAAGGGAGTGAGTGTCGCTCTTGAAAGAGAACGGCAGCCATGACTTTGCTGATTGCAGTATCTCAATGCTGTAACTTCAACAATACATTTAAATATATCCTACCTAACTATGAGGAAGTAAATACCAAAATATGCGTGTGTTTGGTTTAAATGAAAAGTACAGAGCGCATTTACATTAGTTTGTTGTTATTATCTTAGAGAGTTTCTCCTGTTTGTGTAATTGTGGCTATTACATACAGTAGGAGCATCGCTGAATCCTGTAGGCAGCATTAGTGAATTTTTGTTTTTCCAATCTGCAGTTCTCAGACTCTGAGTGTGCCAAAAAGGCCCTGGAACAACTGAATGGGTTTGAGCTGGCTGGGAGGCCGATGAAAGTGGGACATGTAACTGAGCGTACTGATGCTTCCAGTGCCAGCTCCTTTTTGGACAGTGATGAATTGGAACGGACTGGAATTGACTTGGGAACAACTGGTCGCCTTCAGCTGATGGCAAGACTTGCAGAAGGTGTGTGCAGTGTTGAATAACAAGTGTGTGAACATACAGAAGTGTGCAGAATTTGAATTAAAACACTCCACAGAACTGTGAGGGTAAATGTACGAAACTTTTAAACGTGTGGTATCTTTTATCTTTCGACAACAGTAGGATTTCTGATACTGGTGTTACTGCATCCCTGACTGAGTGAAAGGGCTTGCTCCATGGGCTCTGTGTTCTGTTACTGCATCCCTGAGTGAAAGGGCTTGCTCCATGGGCTCTGTGTTCTGTTACTGCATCCCTGAGTGAAAGGCCTTGCTCCATGGGCTCTGTGTTCTGTTACTGCATCCCTAACTGAGTGAAAGGCCTTGCTCCATGGGCTCTGTGTTCTGTTCCAGGTACTGGTTTGCAGATTCCTCCAGCTGCACAGCAGGCTCTGCAGATGAGTGGATCCTTGGCCTTTGGAGCTGTGACAGGTAAGAAATGATGATCTATGTATATTTTTTAAATTGCTTTATAAATTTGAGGCAAGAGGTACTTAACTATGTTTTTTGATCTTTTAAAATGAGAGCACAGGTCTTGCAGTGTGTTTTACAGACTGTAAACCGCTGCAAATCCATAAGCAAGTAACTAGTGGCAGTATATCACGATTTGGATGGGTGTGATTCACTTTGCCTATTTTTTCAAATCCATTGTTCTTCATCCCAAACCTTTATCTCTTTACTATTTTTTGTGTTAGTGGGGATTTTTATGTTTTATTCTATAAGTGTTGACTGTTAAGAATGGCAGGCTCAGAGTTGGAGGGGGATTGACCCCTTCAGAAAAATCAGAGCTGTACAAGGGGCAGGAAGGTTATTAGGACTTCATGGGTGACACATCACAGAGATGGCAGCAGTGTTTTTACATCGTATGTCCTGGTGAGGAAGGACATTTCACGTCAGGGAATAGATGTGTTGCTTGGATTTGGCTGTAGTTGTATGTGTGTTTTGGAGATGGGTGTGCTGGAATGAGGCTGAGGGATGTGATCGCTGCTTAGTTCATAGCTACCCTGAGAAACAAACTGTTTGTGGGGTCTTCAGAACTAGAGCAGTGAGTAACCTCCCTGAAGGTTACTTTTTTGGCTACTTTTGATTAATACTAAGAACAGAGGATATGAAACTGTCATCACAGTAGGAAAGATCTGAATGTCACAAATAACCAGATGCTGGAACATGTGGGAAGTGTCAGGAAAGTCATAAAGAAAAGGTGGCATTGTTGTTTGCCTTCCAGCAGAGCTTGTGATGGAAGTGATTCAGACTTAAAAAGAGAGGCCTGAGTCACGTTACTGAAGGTCAGGTGCAGTCTTACGAGCGTACATGTGAAGCTGTAAGGAGTTGCTAGAAGAATATAATGGAGTTGTTCTAGAGATGTGCCCTCAGAAGGGAAAGGAACTGGCTAGTGGCAGAAAAATGCCGGTTGTCTGTTTGAGAAGGATGAAACCACAGTGACAAGGAAAAAGTCTTAGTCCAGAAAGAGAAGGAAAGACAACCACCACGGAAGTTAGACCAACATTAACGCAGGTTATAACGTGGTGTGGCAGCCTTGTGTAGAAACACATGCAGGCAATTAGAAATGAGAGCAGCGTTATTAGAAAACACCAGTCCTTTTCCTCCCCACCATTTGAAACAAACAAGGTCAAAAAAATCCAAGCTCAGTAAATCAAGAACTTGGCCAGAAATGTCTGACACAGCTGAATGGTTCAGGTAGCAGGGAATCAGCGTGAGAGAACATGGCTGCAGAGAAAGAAATGATGAGGCAGAATGCAGGTGTTAAAGAAGATGCAGACTGTAGAAACACAGGTGGTAGGGGTGGCATTGTTTGTTCCACTTGTACAAAAGAAATAATGCAGACGTGTGCAACTTAAGTAACTTTGGAAAAAGGTAAAGCTTTGTTCTGCTGTAGAGTCATGAGCTATCCCCAAAGTGAGATTTGGTTATGGATTAAAGATCTCTTTACTCTTGTTAGAGAAAATTACTACCAGGAATTATGTCATTGTGGGAGACTTTAACTTCCCCGATACAGATTGGAGAAGAATTGCTAGTAATAATGTGGGGCCCAGATATTCCTGGATGTGATATCCGACAAATTTCTTCATCAAACACTCACTGACTCATGAAGAGGGGATGCTATTTTAAACTCAATTTGGTAAGTAATGAAGATGTTACGGATGAGAATAGAAATGAGCATTGGCTTGAGGGGTCGTGAGTTGCTGACATTTAAATGGAAGGATACACAAACAGGTCTGGCTGATGGTTGAAGAAACGAGGCTGTTAAGTCAGCTGGTCTGAGCAGCTTGGGTGTTTGAAGAGGCAGGATGTGAAAAGTTTCTTCCTGTTTCACGTTGCTAATGCTGTGTTGGATCTGTATTCTACAGAAAGAAGAAAAATTCCTGTTAGTGTGGGCTCCACGCTAAACCTGGGTGATCAGCTACCTCAAAAGAAATAAGGAGTGACCTCACAGCCTATGAAGAATAGGAAAAAGGACTGATAATAAAGCACTATTTTTAGTTGGGAAACAGATAAAAAGAGAATGATCTGCCAACAGCCAGATTGAGTTAGACATTGTAAAAGTCATGAAAGCAATAGATGGTTTACCAACTCTTGAAGGAAAAAAAGGGAAGTGGGACTCAGGTGAATGAAAAACGACTCCCAAGATATTTCTGTGTATTTCATTGCCTCAGTTTGTAGTGGGCACACTGGTCATAAAGTTTGGAATTTGAGGAAAGTAAGCTAGGAATATGTACTTCAAAAGAAGAAAAGAAATTATTCCCAAGGTAGAAACAAAGCTAAAAGTGAGAGGCTAATGATGAGTAAAACTCCCATGAAACTAATGAGGGAATACATACGTGACACATGAGGTCTCATCTCTGGTATTGTCAATAAATAAACATTTTGAGTCTGTGATAGGGTATTTAGCTGAAACGTGTCACTCTGAATTCCGTACACTTGAAGGAAGAACGATGTGGTCTGGCCAGATTCTGGTCCCGTTACTGACTAGAGTTTGCTCCTTCAGAAGTCATACTACAGAAGGGTAAACTGGAGAATGTGATGAAAGTGCAGCATACTGTCAGAAACTGCATTTCAAAATCAACAGTCTTCGATGAAACTGCCTTTCCTAGGCAGAGGAGGAGCAGGAGTAGAGCTCTTCTTGCTGATGTTTGCACTTCTGTCATTTGGAAGTTACTAAACCAGAGAAGTGGGTGATACAGGAAGTACAAGGTGTGTCAAGAAACTGGCTCAGACAGAGGATTGTATACAGGTGGAAGCTGGGAGAGTTGGAGGCTGTTGTTCAAGCCAAAGTTCGGGTGTTGGGCTGGTCTTGTGTAATATTTACGTGAATGAAAATGGTCAGCAGTAGGAATGAGGTGAATAAACACACAGGTGCTGTTGAGAAGAGATTCCTGGGGTGTTGTAAATTGTTCACCTCAGGTTTGAATCAAATTCCAGTCATAGTCTGGGAGCTTAGCACTGGAAGAATGGCCAAGGAGGAGAAAAATACCTAAAATCGTTTAGTTTATGACGAGAATATGACCTGGCAGCACGATGCACTGTTAAACCACCAGCTGCGTTCCTAGAGGCCAGCACGGCTGAGCCTGTGAGGTGTGATGTGTACATCCACAAACACTTCTGATAGCCATCTTCAGAGAGGGGTTAGTCAAACTAAAATAGGGAATTTGTGAAAAATTGCTTTCATGGGAGACCTGAGAATTTGCCCGTTATTCCTATGGAGAAAATTGCAGCAGGAAAAAATTTGAAGCTGAGGAGTTGTAGCTGTGTGCTCCCTGTTCTCTGTCTGAACACAGGAAATGTAAAATAATCAGCCTATAGAACATTCTTCCAATGCTTTGTGGGACAAAGCATTCCTTACCTGTGGAAGGAGCTATCTGTTCATGGAAAAAATTGAGATGGAGTGCTACCAAAGAGGCAGGGAGAGGTATTACCATCCTGGACCTTCATTTGGTCTCTATTCTGAGTAATGACTCAGGACACTGGGCAATACTTGGCAGGCTTTGGCCTATTTAACGCCATGTGGATTTCAAAGTAAACTTTTGTTTTAAGACACAAAATGCTATGATAGATAAGTCTGTATTTCTGCTTTTTTAATACACTAAGCATGTACTCCTGTCATGCTGAACTTGCTGCTCTTCCAGCTGATGTGTAAGAACATACTGAACAAGTTACATCTGTCAAATTCAGATCGAAGTATTAATCTTAGTTTCCATATACCATTTAAAACTGCATGTAGGGAATCGTGTTGACAGGAAAGAGTGACAGTGAATTTCTTAATTCTGAGTGATTTTACAAGTGAGAGGAAAGGACCGTTCTTCAGTCATGAGCAACACTAGAATCCGGTTAGTTGATAAAAGATGTGGTGAGCAGCGGGTTATGTTTTAAAGGTGGTAGATAATTAACCTGTGAAACTGTTGCACAGGGCAGTGGTAGCTGACTTGGCTGTGTTTAGAACAGATCTTGCTTGGCCCTGGACAGAATTTGCACTGGTGATGGGTGCAGGTTTACCATGTCTGGTGCAGGAATTCTGGAGCATTTGGCTGTAGAGCCCCAGGCTGAGCCACACAGGCAAGTTCAGCTGGACATGATGGATTGGAATTGCAGAGGAAAAAGTGTTGGTGCTCATCTAAACTGAGAGAGTTTGGAGATTTGTGAATTTTTTACAAATGCCTTTGTTTTCAAAAGGGTTTGAGTATTAATCAACTAGGTAATTATTTACAGATTTGGCCAAAGCCATGCAGTTTCTGCAGAGAATACAGGCTGAGGCAGCCTTTGCTATTGTGGTGTTTCTCACTGTATGGAGGTGAGGACTTTGTGTTCAGATCTGGATGGAAAACACAACAAACACAGCCAGCTCCTTTTACAACTCAATCTTCAGAGCTTGCTCCTTCCAGCTCTTGCTTTTCAGTGTGGTTCCCAGTGTGTTCATCTTTGCAAAGCACTTGGAAAGGAAAATCTAGAGAAAAAACCTTTACTCCTGTTGGTTCTTCAGCGTTGTGGAGGAGGTTTTGTTAGAAAGGGAAAAAGTACGTTGATACCTGGTGCCTTCAGGTGTTCCCAGGTAAGCCTGGAAGCTTGCTGGGTGCTCATCGCTCTGCTGCTCTCTCAGTGAGTGAGTTGAGGTGATGGTTTGCTCAGTGCTCTCTCATGCAGTGTCTGTGTGTTAAGTGGAACCATTATTGAAGGGACTTATGCTTACAGTTCTTGGATTCTGAAGTTTTCCCTTAGTTCAAAGCTGTTAAGTGTTGAAGTCACGTACGTGGAAATGGCTAGAAAGCCTGCATTTTTTGCACTCATCACTTTGGATTGGGACAGGTGTATGTGGTTAAACAAGTAAATAATGTTTTCTAGGCAAATTACATGTTCTGAACACTAGAAAACGTTTTGAATTTGAAAAATACCAAAGTTCCTTATATCATTTTGCCATCTATATGAAAGGATAGCAGATGAAATATTGCTTTATTCTACTTGAAATGAAATCCGATAACTGCTGTAAGAATGTCAGGTTTGGATAGCTGTGTGCTTAACTGCTCTCTGGTAGTAAGGATGTTGAACATCTAATGTGTGTCAGAATTGCTGTAATTATTTTCTCATGGAATAAAATGTCTTGTAAAGAGCTCAGTCACAGCAAAAGCGAGGTGGGAGTGACAGTGAATTAAAGGATACGGTTTTTTAAGATATTGTTTCTCTTCGAAATGCTTTGTGGTCATGGAATCCGTCAAGTACAGAATATTCCAGTAGAGAAGCTGAAATTAGTGAAACCACTCACAGCTAGAGAGGAACAGTGAGGCTGGGTTGAGATGCTGGAATAAGCTCTTAACCACAGAAATGCAAGCTGAACAGCCTGGCTGGCAGGTGATGTACAACGGTGCTAGCAAACATACTAATTAACCTCTCTGTATTTTTCTTTAGATTTACAAACGAGACTGTCTCAGCAGAATGAAGGTAAACTAGCATTTGATACGGCTTGTAATTAGTAGGTTTTATTTCAGGTGTCTGTAGGTGAAATGCTCCTGGTACAGGGTTTGCCCATACCTGAGAAATGGTATCCTGTCAGTTAAGGGTCTGTGGGGAATTGTGCTGCGGGTGATTTTTTGACTGAAAATTCTGTGTAGCATTTTATACCACTGTTGGTAACATTCCCCAGCCATGTGTTAGTCCAGGAAAATGTGGGGGCTGGTGTTTGTGGTTGGGCAGGAGTGTTCTCCCTGCCTTAGAGGGGTCGTTTGAGAACCAGGAGTTTGGGTTTACTGTGTCTGAGTTGCTCGTAATCTGGCAGCACAGCCCTCAATGTCTGAAGTGTCTGGGGGAGGAGGCCGTCACTGCAGCTCCATGGACAGAAGCCTCCAGCCTGTGGGAGGGCAGCCTGTGGCTCAGTGTTGAGTGCAGTGTACTGGCACGATGAGCCGCAAGAAGTGACAATAATAATTTCACACTCGTAGGGAAGGAGCAATTTCAGTTGTCAGACGATTCCTACAATCTGCATTTTCAAGGGATGAAAGCGCAGGGACACTTTTGAAGCGTAATTCAACAAAAATGGGTTTTAAGAGCTCCTCAAGGCGTCTGTCCCTTGCTGTGCAGTCAGCTGGGGTAGTGCTGTCCTGAGGTGCTGCTGGGCTTCCGTGAGGAGCAAAACACTGAAGGTGCTGCTGGCACACAACTCAGGCAGACATTTTAGATGCAAATGAAGATGCGTGCCTGTTAATGTTTAAAGTGGAAAATCTGCCAAAATCAATGTACACGATTCTATTTTCACTTGGCAGCTTCAGCTGTGATTGATAATGTG
Organism: Pomatostomus ruficeps; assembly: GCA_013400735.1. NCBI lineage: Eukaryota > Metazoa > Chordata > Aves > Passeriformes > Timaliidae > Pomatostomus > Pomatostomus ruficeps. The sequence goes on along the minus strand of VYZT01056703.1, from coordinate 62,498 downwards.
CTGGTTTTGTATTGATCAATTTAAATGTATCATCAATAGTGTCTAGTTCTGAGTTTTGCTTTCCTGCCTTCAATTTCTGTTTAGTCAGAGCTGTTTTTATTGTGCTGAATAAATTAGAGCTGTGCATAGCGAGTTCTTAGATATGCTAATCTTTTTTTTTTCCCATTACAACAGTTCTGGCTGCAGCTGCTTCTGTCCCACCACTTGCCACACAGTGCTTCCAGCTTTCCAACATGTTTAATCCTCAAACGTAAGTGATTTGTCATGGTCTGTCTGACATTTGCCAACGACTTTAACGTGTAAGAAAGAAATCAGAATGTTGCAGGGGTGTCTTTAATGGGTCTTATGAGTGGATTTTGTCTGAATGATATCTCTGTCCTGTTTTTCCTTCCCCTGTGCAGTGAAGAAGAAGCTGGCTGGGATACAGAAATTAAAGATGATGTGATTGAGGAATGTAACAAACATGGAGGAGTTATCCACATCTACGTTGACAAAAACTCAGCTCAGGTATGCCTGGTTCTGGGAGGGACACGCTGAGCAGATGTTAGGAGTTCTGTTACTCTCTCTTATTTATGGGGAGCATTACGAAAATGGGGTTTTTCCTAAACTGAACCTTAATTTCTTGAAGTTCCTTTGCAGTTTGTGCAGACTGTAGGTGATTCCCTCCTGTTGTGAATCATGGTGTGTGATTCGGATGCGGATTTGTGCAGCTTTCTGGTGCTGCTCTTGCAGGTTTACCCGGCTGAAGCTCCTGTAGAGGAGCAGTGACCAGTTCAGGCATTTGGCATTTTTCTTCAGCTGTGCCTTTCCCACAGGTCAGGGACTGCCCGTGTCTCTCTCTAGAGCACAGGATTCAGCAGAAAGGGCCCTTGCTCCGAGAGAATTGCAGTGTGCAGGTCAATGTGCCTCATCCCATGCGTAGGAGCAGCTGTGGTCACTCAGGATGTCAGAGCCTTGCAGGGGGCAGTCTGAGGGCCTGGAGTTAGAATAGGGAGGAGAAAGGCTGCTGCTGCTGACTGAATTCCAGATTCATACCTGCATCTTAAACAGGTGAATGTATTTTTCTTCTGACTTCACCTGTTTACATAATCCCCAGACTGGTTACCTCTTCTCTGTATTTCAGCTCTTAGAACGTATAAACTCTGGAAGGTCTGTAAACAGATTAACCATCTTGAACCCTTTTTTTAAAGAATTCACGGCCCAAACAGAAGTTCAGTTTTCAGATGGTTTCACAGGTTAATTTCTACCCATCGGACCCTAAAGGTGTCCTCTTGTGTTCCATGCTGTGGTGCAAGGCTGAAGCCCATGTTCCTGCTGGTGTGTTTAGGTGGGTTTGTTCTGCCCTGGTGATGCACTTGGCACTCTCCAACGATTGCTGTCTTGTGCAGCTGCCCCAGGGTCCCCTGAAACCCTTTCGTGTGGGTTACAGAGAGCTGAGATAGGAGCTGCAGTCTGGCACATAAAACAACCTTCCCTGGCATCCTGTAACCTTCAGGATCACAGCTGTGATCTTGGACTGGTGCACTGAGGAGAGGCAGAAACCTTGCCCACAATGTTTGTCACTTAGAGAAAATGAAGTGTTCTTAGACAGAAAAAACCCAAACCAGGCAAAACCCAGAACGCTTCCCACCTCCAAAAACGCCCCCAACAACCAAACACAAACAAACCACTGTACAACCCCCCAGGAAACCACCAGCCCCAGAACCACACCAGCCCTCAAGATACCTCAGGTGGGTTCTGAGGATGTGGAGCTGCAAAATCGTTTCCCATTAGGAGGTGGAGAATTAACTATTAGATAATGAGTTAATGATTCATGAAAAATGAAATCTGTTTTGTCATAGCACGGCAATGACCCAGATATAAAAGACCCACTGACAGAGTTTCCATTGTACCATTCTGGTTTCCAGGCTTAGGTTCAGGGCTGTGTCCCAGGCATCCTTCCAGGCTGAGGGCTGCTGGGTTGGCTGTGAGGGTGGGGTTTGTTGAGGATGGAAGAGTTGCAGTCCCAGCTGAGTGCCTGGCTCCTGTGCCGCACCTCTCTGTGCTGCTGGGTGTTGAGGAAAACCACACTTTGTGTTGCTGCACCTCACTTGGGCATTGAAGCAGCTTGGGTACCTTTGCCAGGGGGAGGCTGAGAGCACAGCTCTGTGTGTTAATTGATTACTTGGTGCCTTAATCACCAGCCCCTAAACTCAGGTTCAGCCCATGAGAAAGGAATGAGTTAGATTGCAGTGGGAAGAGTTAATACAGGCTGACTAAAGCTGCTAAAGGGAAGGCTGGAGTCTGTTTCTTAATATAATATTTTCCTGGAAAATCTGTTTCAGGTAGAATTGATCTGCTCAGGTATTACTGATCGTTGTGCTTAAGCAGGCAGCCAGAAAAATGCCACACATTACTGTGGGCATCTCTGTGTCTTGGAGTTGTTGGATGTGACTGTTGAAGTTCCCTGGATTAGGGAGGCACAGTGATTGATCTGAAGGTAGAAAACTCCTGGTGGCTCTGGTGAAGTTCAGAGATCAGTCTGTCATTCACCTTGGGAACCATCTCAGGCTTTTCCTGCCCTGCTGGGATGGGATTTTCTCTTTGTCTCCGTTCTTGTTGAAGTAAAGACACACATGCTGAAGTTCATGTAGGAGGATTTTTATGGTATCAGTCTCCCTTAGAGTGCTGCTTGTTCTTCCCATCTGGGGGAGTGGGGAGTACTTGGTTCTTACAGAATCCAGGCTGTGAGCTTGCGTGTTGAGTGAAGCACGTGGTTGAGGTTAGTGGCGTGTAGGCCTTGGCAGCTGGCCTCCCATGGGGCAGCCAGAGCCCTTGTTTTCTCTCTTCTCATTCTCTTTTCTCTCTTCNTCTCTTCTCCTTCTCTTCTCCTTCTCTTCTCCTTCTCTTCTCCTTCTCTTCTCCTTCTCTTCTCCTTCTCTTCTCCTTCTCTTCTCCTTCTCTTCTCCTTCTCTTCTCCTTCTCTTCTCCTTCTCTTCTCCTTCTCTTCTCCTTCTCTTCTCCTTCTCTTCTCCTTCTCTTCTCCTTCTCTTCTCCTTCTCTTCTCCTTCTCTTCTCTCTCTTTCACGTGGTGTCAGTGATTGGAGCCTTTAGATCCCCTCTCTAAAAGGCTCTCAGGATCAGATCAGCCATCCATGGCTCAGTGAATGCAGATCAAGTGCACGTTTGCGCTGTCTTACAAAATCCTATTTAGACAAGGTGAATGCTGCAGTAACTGCCCCAGCGGGGTGGTACTGCCAGTACCACTGTCCCGGCTCTGGCGCTCATTCTGCGTTCCTGATCGATGCCACGGGTGCAGCAGCTGTGGCTCTGTCCCCGCCAGGGCCGGGGCGGCTGAGGAGCAGCGACAGGGCCGTGTCTGCGCCTCCTCACGGGCGGTGCTGTTGTGTCTTGCAGGGCAATGTGTACGTCAAATGTCCCTCCATCGCTGCTGCCATCGCGGCTGTCAATGCCTTGCATGGGAGGTGGTTTGCAGGTGAGTGTTCCGTGCACACACCCACATTTAATCGCCCATTACAGAAATGACCGGATACTGACTTCTCTTTTTGTCCTCTTGTGATCAGGTAAAATGATTACAGCAGCGTATGTACCTCTTCCAACGTACCACAGCCTTTTCCCAGACTCTATGACTGCAACCCAACTACTGGTTCCTGTTCGACGATGAAGATTAATTTAGTCCGTTTTGTACATAGGTATTTTTTGGAGGAAGATTGAGTTATCTTTTATTTAGATAAAACTAAAGGAAAGGATTTAATGTCATTTTGTGTACACTTCCTGCTATCTTTAAAAATAAAATGAAGTAAGCAGAAATGCAGTGTGTTCATTCTCCCTAACTAGCATTTCCACTGTATACAAAGCTGTTGACTTCTTGTTCTGCCTTGTAATTCTTGTACATTGACAAAGGTGATCCGTAGGAACTGAGAAGTAGCTCATAGATAACAAGTACTCTGTAAAAGGCAGATGGGACATGACATTTTTAGTGTTTCATGAGCCTTTCTTTTAACGCAGCAAAGACGTTTTACATTTCACTAAATGTGGGTGATCTGCTCAAGGATAATATCACAGAGAGACTGGATGAAGGGACATATTTAGTGTTTTGTATAAATGGAAAACCCAAAAAGCTACTGAATGCTGCCTGCAGACAGCTACTCAGCTTGCTTTGTGCTGAATAATTGGTAAGAATAGAAGGATTGAGGGGTTTTATTTCTTGATGGTAACTTTTGATTATTGTATCTGTAAAAGTTTCTTTGTAAATACTGTGAGGTGTGTCTAAGTTTCCAAACAAAACATCTCTGCATTTCCGGGTGAGTTTCCTGTGTGCGGTGGGGCAGAGCTGAAGGATTTCAGCCAAGTCTGAAAATGGGTAGGAAATACAGAAACATGTTTTGTTCTGGTTGCATATAATCTTTGCTCTTTTTAAGCTCTGTGAGCTCTGAAATATATTTTTGGGTTACTTCAGTGTGTTTGACAAGACAGCTTGATATTTCTATCAAAGACTTTCATATTGCAACAATCTTTGTAAGAACCACTCAAATAAAATTCTCTTAAAAAGGCCTTCATGAAGCTTTATTTCTCTGCTCTCCCAGGGTGACTTAAGCAGGGTGTGCTTAGGCCTGGAGGCGAGGGATGGATACTGTGCAGTGTTAGAGGTGTGGGATAGCCCTGCAGGTATCCAGGTACGCCGTGGGATGGAGACCCTGTGCTCAGGAGTACCTGCAGGAGCTGCTCCCAGCCCTCTGTGCAGTGTGGCCGTGGCTGCTGAGGCCCTGGGCACAACTCTTGCCCTCCTCAGGCGTAAAGTTCAGCCCAGAGGTGCCTCCCTCCTGCCCCCGTCCAGCACAAATGGGTGAGTGCTGGGCTGAAGGAGTCAGGCACACCGGCTTTCACTCTGGTTTCCAGAGGGAGCCTGCCCCTGTGCCTTGCCCTTTCTACCCCTGTCCCATCTCCCTGGCCTTTCTAACCACTAACAGAAGCTGTTTGACCAAGGTGGAGAGAGTGGGGAGAACAAAACCTTCCTCAGGGGGATGGAGGTGGCACAGGCAGCAATGCTGTTCCCATGGTGGTGTGGGGACAGCACCTCCTCTGCAGCCCCTGGGCTGAGCTGTGCCTGGGCTGCAGTGGGACAAGGGCCTGTCCCTCTTCAAGGAACTGGGAGCTGGGAATACGCCACAGCAGGATCTCGGGAATAACAACACAGCTGAAGAAGTAAAGCTGCTCTCTGCGTGTGCCTGACCTGAGAACAGGTTTTGAGCGGTGAATTTGTGTTTCTGCCTTAAAAACTGGGGAAAAGGCAGTTGAACCAGGTTGTACAGGTGCTGGTTGAGGTGGTGCTGCTGCTCACATCTTCCTTACCCAGGACTAAAGGAGGATCACAGAGAGGCCTGGTTTCAAACGGCAAGGAATGGAAGATGACACCAACAGCCCCTTCCTAGGACAGCTGTAGGCAGCGCTGCTGGGGCTGGTGAGTAACGGGAGGGATCCCCCTGCTCTCCCGGGGAAGTGCCGAGCACCTTCTGGGCCTGCTAAACCGGAATGTAGGAACAGCCTCTGTTTCTGGGAGCACAGCTCTTAGGGCACCGGCCTGAACCCTGAGACCCCTTTCTCTGCTGAGAGCATCTGCCCCATGACACCTCAAACTCAGAAATGAGACCAGCTTCAACCCGCCTGTTTGTGCACGAGGAAAGAAACTTGATCATTAATCTGAACTACCCACCATCCAACCTTCCTAGGCTCAGGAATGCACGAGGGAACAGAGCTGCTCCACGTGGGGGTGTGAGCTGCCCAAGTGCCAAAGGGAGAAACTTGTGCGGTGTACTTACCTCTGTAAAACAGGAACTTTAATGAAGTAAAAATGATTATTAATTCTCATCATTTTGGGAATAAGAGATGGGAAGAATGTAGAAATTTTTTAAAAAGCATGCTTACAGTCAGCAGAGCACAGAGGGTGGGACTGTGCTGTTTGATGAAGAACTCTCACTTCCAGGTATCTAAAGATTTTATTATCGTACAGAGGAGGAATGGCTGGGCAGGGGCACTCTGGGACAAATCCCAAACTCCAGGTTAGCAGCGTATTCCCATCCCAATGGCCATGAATGTCCCAAACGTCCCACCGCTTTGCATCATCGTTTTGCCAACTCCACCCATCAGCTCTCGTCCTCTCATGCCAATCCTGAGATAAAGAAAACCACAGGGATTATATAAAAGCTGAAACCTGACAGGTCACAGACATGCAGCAGAAAACATCTGACACAATCAGCTCATGGTTGCAAATTGAACACTTCTTCAGCCTAAATCTGTGCAAGTGCACAGCTCCTCCCTCCCCAGACCGGCTGCAGTGCCCTGTGCTGCTGCAGGGGCTCTCGGGTGGCCTTTGCCAATGGCCCGCGGGTATTCTTCCTGCAGTGGAACCTTCCTGTCACACCTTTAGCAGGAACAGCTCTGCATCCTCGTCTCCCAAATACCCTTAATAGAGGCGGAAAGAATGCACTGTCCAAGTATTTCACTTGCCAGAGTACAGAAAGAGGTGTCTGAGCTGTACTGCCATCCTCTCTAGCTGCAGTGGCAGTGTTCTTAATACCACCAACTTAAAATTAACTATTTACTACTGACTCCATCCTTTCATTACGAGACACCTGAAAGGCCTAGAAACTTCAGAAGGTGTTTCTGTTCTCCAGTTTTCCCTTACCTGAGATCAGACTGAAACAAAAAGAATTGCTTTGACTCAAGAAGCTCTTGTAGTATTTGGCTTTTAAGCACTGCAGCGCCTTTAGGGTCTAAGGAATTTCATGCACTTCATTCTTAAAACATGAGATTTTCCCTCAAAAATGGTACAGAAGTACTGTAGCTGTATCATTCAAGTACGACAGAACCACTCTCACTGGTTCTTCTGAATCCCCCGAATCTGCATCTTCTGCCAGCACTGTGCTGCTTACAAACATCCTCTGGGAACTGAGGGAGATTAGAAAACTTCAAACACCCACTGGAATAGACTGTGCACCTTTTCCTCCTTCACCTCACTACCAAATCATCATCTGTGTTTACTCACAGGTGCAAACCATCAAACAGAAAGAATTCTGCAAAGTATGAAAGAGCTGACTTCAGTGATTCTCCGTCACAGATGACGTGCAGAGCCAGCCGGCAGTGCCAGAGCAAACACAGAGCAGCATGCACGGCTGGTTTTCATGCCAGCACGCTGGCAGGCCCCGGGGGAAGGTGCAATATTGCCCCTGTGTTGCACAGTGGGACTGTGGCAGTGCCAGCTCTGCCCACGCTCCTGCAGTTCACACTCAGGGCCAGTTTGGTGACTGCCTCTGTGCAGGGCATGGGACACGCACAGGGACCACAGCGCAGACACTGAGAGCTTACAGAGCACCTCGGGCAGCTTTAGTGCCAGGAGAGGGCTGCAGACGTATCTGCACAGACAATTCACCCAGTTCCTCCTGGGGCTGATCCTCCAGTCTCAGCTTCCCAATGCACCTCCCTTACAAGAGGCAAGAAAAGGTCTGTGAAACTGTAACCTCCTGGCACACACGGACCCGGAGGTGATGCCCTGCCAGCACCACACCCCTGCTGGAGGCCAGGGCTTATTGAAGCAGCTGGAGTCCCAGACAAAGTTCCACTCATGGGACTGGCACAGAGCCAGACCGAATCCCTTCCCGACCCCACAGCAGGACCATTTCTCTCTGGCCATTGCCCTGTCACCACCTGTCTGTGGAAGCCGCTTCCCTGGCGTACCTGAGGCAGGAAAATGTGCCGAACAGCGCTCCTGCAGCCATGCCCACTGCAAAGCCCATCATGAAACCCATCTTTATTCTGTCAAAGCAGCTGGGCTGCGACTGCCCATACGGGCCCACGGTCACAGGCATCTAAAAAAGAAAGGACAACACCCACATCGATTTACTGCTTTGTCTAACAGACTTCTACAACCAAACTGGGCTGGCAGGCCAGCCCGTGCAGCTCAGAGCTTCTCCCAAGTGCACTGCTGGAGGTTGTGCTGGCTCCCAGGCTCGTTTCACTGCATGTCAGATAGGACGGATAAGGAGGGAACGACGGCCTCGTTTCCCCTCAACAGCGAGGGCAACGTTCCCTGCGAGCGGCGCTGTGGCCGCCGGGGCTGCTCGGGGCCTCACCCTGCGCGCTGCAGGACCCGGTGAGAGAGCAGGCGGCACCCGGCCCAGGCCCCGCTGCCGGCCCGGGGGCAGAGGAGCGGGCAGCGAACCCCCTCACGGAGCCCAAGGCCGGGACGGGGCTCAGCGCAGGGGCTCAGGCCACGGTCGGCCCGGGAGCAGCGGGCACCGCCCGCCGTCCGGCGAGAAAGCTCCCGGGGGCGCAGCGGGGCCCTCAGCGTGGGCTTCACCTCCCCANCCCGGCCCGCTCCGCCCGTGCTGCGGCTCCCCGTGCTGCGGCTCCCCGTGCTGCGCCATGCTGCTGTGGCGGCGCCTGGCGGCCCTGAGGGGCGCGGGAGCCCCGCGGCGGCTCCGGACGGGGGGCCCGGGACCAGAACCGCGATCGGAACCGACCCCAGGTAAGGCCGCGGTCGGGCGGAGCCCCTGCCCGGGCAGGGACAAGGCCCCCGCTCCCGCCGGCCTCTGACAGCCGCTTTCCCTCTCCGCTCCCCTCAGGGCGAACCGGCGATGGCGATGGCGCTCCTCGGCCGCTCTACATGGATGTCCAGGCCACCACCCCGCTGGTAAGGGCCGCGCCGAGCAGGGGAGGCGGAGCGGGGTCCCCGCACTCGCGGCTCCCTCGCCCGAGCGGTCGCGTGTGTCTCAGGTGCCGGAGGGCAGAGCCGGCGGTAGGGCCCGGGCTGTTCTGTCAGCACAGGGTGTTCCTGCCAGCACAGGGTGTTCCTGCCAGCACAGGGTGCTCCGGGCATCCCCCAGGGGCTGCAGCTCCCTCGGGCAGCCCCCGGACGGGCACCCCGGCGCCGCAGGGCGGGAGCGCGGCGGAGGGGCCCGCACCGACCCCCGCGGGAGTGGGGACAGCTGCGAGAAACAGGAGGGGAATTCAACCAAAATACTGATCTGACGGTTCTCCTCGCATTTTAAGACTTTGCATTTTTTCTGCTCGGAATAAAGGCCACATTGGATGGGGCTTGGAGCGACCTGACCTAGTGGAAGGTGTCCCTCTCTGTGGCAGGGGCGTGGAACAAGATTAAAGCTTTAAAGTCTTTTCCAGCCCAAACCAGGCTGTGATTCTGTTTTCTCAAATGATGCTGTTTTTCTTTGACCTTCGGTGCAGATCAGGGTTACATGCACAGAACGTAATTGCCTAATTACTTGTGTTATGCATAACATGTAACAGCCTCGAGTTTTCAAGATCTGGTCTGCGATAAAGCGAGACACTGCAGCAGAAGCGCTGCTGCTCCTGTGGCGGGGGCTGTGTCCAGAGAGAACAGAGACGCTTTCCCTTCTCCTTGTCTAAGGGGGGGTGGTTTGTGTTCCCCAGGATCCCAGGGTTCTGGACAGCATGCTCCCGTACCTGACAGCCTACTACGGCAACCCCCACTCCAGGACCCACGCCTACGGCTGGGAGAGCGAGGCTGCCATGGAGAAGGCGAGGCGGGTGAGTCTTCAGTTCTCCACAGTTGTGTTGGTTTTCCTGCTGCTGAGGAAATTCAGGGTCAAAAGAACCTAAAAAAAAAGAAGAAAAAAACATCCTGTTCTCTGTGGGCTGGATTTAGCATCTTCCTCTTTGCTTAGCTGTACTTTAGTAGATTTATTGCAAGAAAATAAAATCACAGAATATTTCAAGTTGAAAGGAACCCACAAGGATCATCAAACCCAACTCTGGCCCTGCACAGGAAACCCCAACAACCCCACCATGTGCGTGAGAGCATTGTCCAAACGCTCCTTGGACTATGGCAGGCTCAGGGCTTCCTTGGGGAGCCTGTTCAGTGCCCGACCACCCTCTGGGTAAAAAGCTTTTTTCCTGATGTCCAGCCAACACTTCCCCTGGCACAGCTCTGTCTGTTCCCTCAGGCCCTGTCCCTGGTCACCGAGGGCAGAGAGCTGCCTCCCTGCTGCCCCTCATGAGGAAGCTGCAGCCCCCGGTGAGGTCTGACCTCAGTCTCCTCTTCTTCAGACTGGAAAATCCAAGTGACCTCAGCTGTTTGTTTTACAGCCTGCCCCTAGGCCCTTCACCACTTCATGGCCCTCCTCTGGATGTTCTCCAATAACTTCATGTCTTTATACAGATTTGCCCCAAACTGCCCCCAGGACTCGAGGTGAGGCCGCCCCAGTGCAGAGCAGAGCAGGACAGTCACCCCCTCGCCCAGCTGGCAAAGCTGGGCCTGGGGTCCCCCAGGACAGGGCTGACCCTTGGGGCTGCCAGGGCACTGCTGGCTCCTGTTCCACTTGCCCTCAGCCCAAACTCCCAGGCCCCTTTCTGTGGTGCCGCTCTCCAGCCTTTTGTTCCCCAATCTGGACATCCAGAGCAGTCCAGTCCCAGGTGCAGATCCAGCACTTGCTCCAACAGTGAGATCAGAGCAACTGGAATGGCAGGAACCAATCCCGTAAGCAAAAGTGCCCCAGTGTTTTGGTTTCCTGGAGTCACGAGCATGTTGATGCAGTCATTGGACTAACTCCATATTTTATCATTCTTCTAATCTTAGGTGTGGGTGTTTGTCATTTTTTTAAAGTAATTTAGAATGGGATTTTGTCTACTTAAGCTTTTATCTCTTTTAGAACAGGTTAATGCTCAATGCCATTCCTAATGACTGTGGATTCCTTGTGTATTTTGTATTAATGCAGCTATTTAGACTATTTGTAGCATAACTTTGTTAGGTGCCAGCTGTAATCCCTTTGAGGCTCAAGGGGGTATTCTTGAAAACATTTTGCATGTATTTTGCTGTGCTGAATTCACTGTATGTTTTCTTAACAAGTCGAATTTGTATTTCTTTTTAAACAGCAAATTGCAGATTTAATAGGAGCTGATTCACGGGAAATCATATTTACCAGTGGTGCAACAGAATCTAATAATATGGCAATTAAGGTAAAAGGTTTATACTGATTCTTATTTATTATGTTAAAATTATGGGTTTAAGAACTGTATGCGTCTCTGAACAATTTAAATGTTAATATGTTGGAATAGGTAACAAATATTTGCGTTCCTGGATTTACTTTTTGTGATACTGTGTTACATGTGTGGAGGAAATACATGGATGAATGTTTTGGTGCCCAGGACATGATTTTGAGGGCAGTTTAAAGAATTAAATGTTTATCTTGCATACACCAAATACAATCCTTCTGCATGTAATTAAAATCTTTATTGTGAAGTACAGTGGGCATGCGGATTAGAAACTTCCTTCTGCTGAAGCCTTGGTTGTGCGTGTATGTGGTTGTTCAGACTTCTCGGTGTTTATGACTCCACTGCAAAAGTTTTCCAAAAAATGCTTCGGTTAATGGCATCTACAGCTTCTATCAGTGAACATTTTCCCAGACTTTTAGAGAAGTGAGATGCTTTGGAAAGCAAGTGGTGAGGGAGTGATGTAGATTATGTGTCAGTGCCTTTTAGATTCATGACTTGGGTCAAACAGGAAAGATCCAGATGAATTATATGTAAGTAGTAATTTCATATATCCAATAATTTTGTATAATGCTTGCTTTTTCTGGTGATCTAATGCTTGCTTTCCTCAGTGGCTAATTTATTTTTCATGGGTTCTGTCTGACAGGGTGTTGCAAGGTTCTATAAATCCCGAAAAAAGCATATCATTACCACGCAGACAGAGCACAAGTGCGTGTTGGATTCTTGTCGTTCCCTGGAAACAGAAGGTTTTCGCGTCACGTACCTGCCTGTCAAAAAAAATGGGCTCATAGATTTGAAGGTAAGTTGTCGCTGACAGAAAGAAACTAAAAATAAAAGAGGTTTTTGCTTCAAATTGATGCTCAAGACCTTGTGTCCTCTAGATGAAAAGGAGGAAAGGATGATAAATATCACAAAATAGGAGTCATAATCAAGGACAAGAAGGATTTTCTGTTCTGTCAGTTGCCCTACACTTTTCCTCAGCCAAAACATCCACCTTCCATCCCAGCGTTCAGCTGCTGCTGTGCAGGTGGAGCTGGTGTGTGCCCTAAAGTACTTGAGGTGTAGCACGGATGGGCCGAGGAGCCAGAAAGGAGAGCCAAATGAGAGGCCACAGAGAGCGAGCAAAGGAGGGTCCAAAAGAGAGGGCAAAAGGAGAGGGCAGAACCCTCTGACCTTTATTTATATGTTTTTACAAAGCACCGTGGATTGGAGGTAGAAATCAACGCCTCTCCATTCCATTGGTCAAAGCATCTATCTATCATATTTCTCCACCCAGGAGAATGGAATGATAAACAACAGAGACAGTTAACAAAACATAGATAGTTGTCAAGAAACCATGGCCATGTTTACAGCTGAATGTGTGAGAAAGTATCACAGCAAAGAGAAACACTGAGAAACTGCAAAACTCAGGACAACACTTGAGGCAGTGGTGACAGTCCCCCTGTGGCGTCCGTGAGCCAGCCCGTCTGTGCGTCCTGGCTGCAGCCCTGAGATGGACAAGCTGTGTGGTTTGAGTTCATCGCTGATGTCCTGTAGCTCGGGGCAGCAGCAGCTTTACTCCCAGTCCCTCCCGTGCCCCGGAGAGCGGTGGTGTGGGACGGGACCGAGGGATCGGCCTGTGGGCACAACGGGAGTGGTGTTTCCTCAGCATTTGGCTGCAGACGTGGTGTGACTTTTGTGTAAAGTGCAGTTCCTTTACAGCCAGCCTCACCTTGGCCAGAAGAGGCTTAAGCTGTTCTGTGGGTGGTGAATTCATTAAAGAAAATAGTTCAGAGAAATGTACGGGATGTAGCAAAGCCTGCTGAGATTTGGTTTAATCAAGTGGGGTGGCAGGTGCATCAGAGGGTTAGGACATGTGATGCCTTAAGTGCTGGTAAAAATGAGAGGCAGACACAGCAGTACAGGGAAAAAGGACATTCCCTTGGGTTTAATAGGATCAAAGATGGAAAACACCCCGAGCAGCTCTGTGTGTATCCTCGAGTCTCACTCGGTCCCCCAAAAAACCCTCAGCAGGAAAAAACCCCCACACCCAAAAACCTCCTGCCAAACCTAAAACCTCTTTGCAAAAAACCTTTCCGTGTACAACCCGTGTACCATTTTATGGACTTTACAGATGAGCAGATCTACCTAAAATCCGCCAATGAGTAACTTAACAAGTGAGGTAACTCCCCCTATCCCCCTGCTAAATGAAACTGTAGCCTGGCTTAAAAACGTGTTCCAGAGAGCAGACTCTCCAAGGCTGGAGCCTCTGGTTTTGAGATCGTAGGGATGTTTTGTCTTCTCCCCTCAGAGAACCCCCAAACGGAGCTAATATCAGCCTACAGAATTATAAACATGCAGTGCTAAGGGTACAGGGTATTAGGTAAGGGGTACAAGGAAAGAAAAGGGTATAAAATATATAAAAAAAGGTATAAAAAGAAAAGACAAAAACCCATAAGGCGTCACATGCAGAAATGCAATCGATCCACTCCTCTTGCTGCAGGCATTTAATGTTCATGTGGGTTGGTGCTCTCCCCAGGGCTGTTTGTCAGAGCCCCGGGTGTTTGTTGCGAGTGAGGGAACGGTGGTTGAGTTGCTGGCAAACTGAAGACGTGCACAGCAATCCTGCTTCTCTCTTCGTTACAACTTTTGTCCCTCTGAATCTTTCACCAGGAGCTGGAGGCTGCGTTCCAGCCGGATACAAGCTTGGTCTCTGTAATGACTGTAAATAACGAGATAGGAGTAAAGCAGCCAGTTAATGACATTGGTAAGTACACTGTGGCTTCCCCATGCCAGCTAAGGTTGCTTCTGCTTCATTTCAGTTGATGTTTTCATCCCCACATGATACTGATTCAAAAGATTACGTGTAATATAGCTAAGAAAAAAATAGTAACAAATATTTTTAAATAAAAAGGGTAATATAAATAAATAATAGTGCTGTCCCAAGTAAAACTGATTTTTAAAAGGAAATCAGAATGAAATTCAGTACATTTGCAGTGAGCATTGCAGCAGTTATTGTCCTGGATGGATCAGCTGCAATTCATTGGATTTTGTGATGGATGAAAAAATTGCACAGAATAACCGGCCAAAATTGAGCTTATGCAATATCAGGATTTATTGAGCACTTGTAGTGTCTAAGAGGAGAAATGTGCAGGATTTGGAGTGGGAGAGGATGGTGAGCACCACTCCTAGACAGTCCTTCCCCCAGTATTGCCATCTGTAGTCGTGAACAATTCCTTTGTGGGCCAAAAGGCCTCTGAACAGGAGGCAGGGAGAGGGTGAGGCGGGTGCAGTGACAGGGACCTCAGAGCACAAGGGAGACCTCGGAGAGCCGCAGTTGTTGGAGCGAGCAGGGTGAGCAGTGCGTGCACATGCAGGCCCCTGGATCCCAGGTGATTCGTTGATAAAGGTTCCTGTGGCAGTACCAAAACCTGTGCACGTTCCCTTTCTGTCCTGGTGTCACCCAGCTGGCACCTTGCAGCTGCTCTCTCACTCCCCTGCCAGCAGCACTGGGGACACAACTGGAATGGTAAAAGCTAGAAAACTCATGTGTGGATGTCCCTGCACTGCACGGACACAAACACACGTAGCCGACCAGGCCAAGGAGCCAAAAAGGAGAGCNCATGGATAGTTAGCAAAAACATGGATAGTTAGCAAAAACATGGATAGTTAGCAAAAACATGGCCATGTTTACAACAGCATGCGTGAGAAAGTATTACAGCAAAGAGAAACATTGAAAAACTGCAAAACTCAGGACAACACTCATGGGTTGAGATAAAGACAGTTTAACATGGAAAACAAAAAAACCATGCACACAAGCGAAGAAAAACAAAGAATTCTGTACTGCTTCCCATGGGCAGGTGGGAGTTCATCCATCTCCAGGAGAGCAGGGCCCCATCCTGCGCAGTGGTGACTTGGGAAGACAAACACCATCACTCCAAACATCTCCCCCTTCCACCTCCTTCCTCCAAGCTTTCCACACTGGAAGCACATCACCTATGTCAGCTGGTCTGTTGGTCAGTTTGGCTCTCCTGTCCTGGCTGTGTCTCCTCCCAGCTCCCTCCCCAGCCTGGCCGTACGAGGGGCAGAAGCGGCCGTGGCTCTGTGCAATCCCTGCTCAGCAATGACAGAAACATCCCTCTGTTATCACCCCTGTGTTCAGCACAAATCCAAACCACAGCCCTGTGCGAGCCACTGTGAAGAAATTAGCTCTACCCCAGCCAAAACCAGCTCACCTTCATATTCAAGATATCTTTTCGTAGGATGTTTGGGGTTTTAGCCAGTGTTTTGGCTTTGGCTCTGTCCTGGAGTACCTACTCTGGAGGGTATAATTTTCTTAGCCTGTGGCAGAGGCATCTTGCTGTGCACCTGGTTTTCCTCTTGCTTAGCTGCTGCATTTATTTTTTTCTTCATTAAGCTCAAAGCAGCATTTTCCCCAAGCTTTTTCAAGGTTCTCTTTCTTCCTTGACAAGCATTTGACCATCAGTGAGTTGCTTATAGACCCGAGCACTCTTATTTTCCTCCTGTGCTTATATAATCAAGCCCCTTATTTAAATCCCATGTTGGAATGCCAGGGACAGCTGGTGCCAGCTCCAGTTCCCCCAGTGTGTGCTCATACACCTCGATAACAGGTACAGCAGGCTGGAGGAAGCCTGAGGCCCTGGCACCCTGTGGCCTGATTCTGCCCATGGCCTGACCTTGCTGGACCACAGGAGGACTCCTGATCCTGTTGTCCTGGGGTGATTTTTATGCTCTGCATTTTTTTTCCTATCGTCTGCTTAAGCCCAAGAATGAGTCCTTCAAAATCCTTTCAAAAACTCCTCCCAAAATTTATCTCAAACCAAAACACCTGTGAAGAATCATGTTGAGCCTCCTGTGCAGAGGAGAGGTCTCGGATGCAGCTGTGCAGACTCTGTGGAAGATGCGTTGTGATTTTTTTTGTTGACAAAAATATATAATGTTCATGTTTACTGCCCATGAACAATGCATTATTTTGTTCCTTTGTGTATTTTATCCTGGTGACGGGCTCAGCTGACTTCAGGTGATAGTAATAAGTGTGTGTGTGGACTAATGACAATTCTGAGAATGTTTTTGAAACTGAGTGTTGGAAAACTTGGACAATAGAGGAAATGACATAAAAATACTTGGCAAAAATAAGCTTGAAAGAAAGGCTGGCTTGTACTGGACTGGTGTTGAGAAGAAAAAGAATCAAGAAAAAACAATTTTGTCCAACTGTAGAGTCATTCCTCTGTGGAAACTTAGATGTTTCATGCAACCACTTGTTCTTAACTTGTTAGGTGTGGGTTTGAAAATAATCTCACTTCTTAATAGTAGAAGACTTTTTAACTTCCCAACTGAAGAAATTCACTGTAGCCTTACCTGCCTCAACTTGTGCCAAGGTCAGCTACAGTTGCCCCTGGACAGCTTTAGCCACTTCACTGTAAAAGAAACACCTCAGCCCCATTTCTCCCTTTGTCACCTCAGATACCTCAGTAACCTGCTGTTGTTTTGGATTCGCTGATGCTTTCGATCTGATGTTGGAATCTTTGGGATCACAGCAATTAAAGATAACGTGGTTTTGGTTTGGTGTTTTTATTACAGGTGAGATCTGCCGTGCACGTAAGGTTTTCTTCCACACGGATGCTGCACAGGCGATTGGTAAAATTCCTATGGACGTCAACAACATGAAAATTGATCTGATGAGCATCAGCGGCCATAAAATTTATGGGCCCAAAGGTACTCACTGAAGCGCTTTGTAGGGAATTGGTGTTTCCATTCCTACCTTGGGGTAACTTACACAAGGTGTGAAGTCAAACCCCGTTGTCATGGTGTCGGTTCCTTAGGCTGTAGAAAACTGTTCTGAGCGGTGTTGGACAGACTTTGGGGTGGCTCAGGCGCTGCTGCCAGCGCAGAGCTGCAGTAAGTGCATCTCCAGTGCTGCATGGGTGGAGGTGGCTTCACTGAAGGAAGAAATGGTGTTGTATAATGGTGGCAGCGTTACAGCAGCGGAGTTTCCAGGAGTCACCTGCCTGGTGTGAAGCAGAACTGATCCTGAAATGATTGAAATGAAATCATTTGGTTACAGGGCAGAGTTTAGACCAGAGTGTGACTTGGACCAAGGAGGCCAAAATCACAGATTGGTGATTTTCATTGTTTTTTACTTCCAGTGGCTTCTTTCCCCCAACTCCATTTGTGCATTTTCTTTGCAGAATGGGGTTTAATACCCAGCTGTGCATTTTCTGATTGACTCACAAATACTGAAAGTCCAGCTATTATTATTATTGTCAAGATCCATTTAGTTTGTGGCAGTGGGTGTTGGAGAGCTGGAAATCAGGTTTGCTATATGCCATGTGCTATTCGGAAACAAAACACAAAATTCTGATTTTTCAACGTGTTTTTTTCCTGTATGAGTTCTCCTGAGAGCCGAAGACTTTATCTCTGGACAGGGGCTAAGTTTTCAACCAGTAACTTTGGACAGATGAAAATTTAATTTTCACAATTTGTTATGCCTGGAAGTTGCAACTGTTCTTTCTGTGGCGACAGTCGCTCCTTGAAGACATAAAAATTTGGTTTCTAGGTGAGGAGAGCAGAGTGTTAAATTGACTGGCTACCAAAACTGACTCATCTAATCTGAAAATTAGATGAGTCAGTTAAATCTAATCACTGAAAATTGTTGCCATTGATGAGTCTTCCTAATGAGAAGAAAGGGTGAGGACTCCTGGGGCTGGTGCTGGCCAAGTAATCCAGGGAAAGAACTTGAAAGTCAGTAAGAGAACATTAGTGAATGAAATATCTGCACATAAAAACTTCGGTGCAAAGGATGAACTCCAGCTGTGTGCAGGAATTGTAGGAAGGAAGGGAAGCGCTGAGACCTCGGGTGACTGAAGTACAGTGGAAGAGGCTGAGCTCCCATGGCTGAGGCTCTGTGAGCCTGAACGTGAACGCTGGGAGCAAACACCATTGCCTAGAAAATAATACTGAACTTGTTGACTTCATTTTCCTCCAGTTGAGCATCCACATGCGTGTTTGCTGTGGAAATAAGGAATGCTACCACAGCTTGGGGTCCCCGTTCGTCATTTCAGACCTCTGGGCTTTTGGTAAAGCCGCTTTCCTTGTTCCCAAGGGGTCGGTGCTCTCTACGTTCGCCGCCGACCGCGCGTCAGGCTGGAACCGCTGCAGAGTGGGGGCGGCCAGGAGCGGGGGCTGCGGTCTGGGACTGTGCCCACGCCTCTGGCAGTGGGGCTGGGGGCAGCGTGTGAAGTGGCACAGCAGGAGATGGAGGTACGTGCACCAAGATACCTGTCCTGGGTGCCAGGGGATAGCGTAACAGCATCATTCTGGTCTTGGATTCCGTAGGTCTTTTTGCGTCCATGTAACTGAATTAAATTTAATTATCATGTTTTAGCATTAAGTGAATGTTTTGAGAACGTAAGGGATGTTTTTGGGTAATTGTAAGTTCTTCCTAAAGTTTCTTTTTTCTTGAAGTGGTCTGAGTCGTGGTTTTCTACAACAAGGCTACAATTGACAGTTTAAGTGAAATAACAGCTTTATGTGCTTGTATTCACTTCTCCATTATGCACATGTGTATGAGCAGCATCTTCAAAATGAATGTTGTGTTCATGTAATGCATATTGAAAAAAATAAGACTTCCCAGTCCGTTAATGTACATATTGTACCTGTTAGGTATAAGTTCAAGTTTACTGCAGCCTTGCAACAAAATTTATTTTCTTTTTTCCAAGCTTGGCCAGTGAAGTTTACTTGCTGGGTCTGGTGTCTGAGCCTCTGTGTGCTGCTACGTTGGTTTGTGGGCACCAATGCCTTCCTTATAGCTGGAATATAAAAACAATTACAGTGGCAATGGGATGCACAGGCCAGATATCTGCACCCAGGGGATCAACCCAGGGGACAGAATGCCACCGTCTGAGCTGTGTGGTGATGGAGGTTGAGGCTGGAGAGCCGGCAGAGTCTGAGTTCTGCACAAGCCTCAGATCTGGATTCTCCTCCTTGCCTGGCAGAGTTTCGGCATTTTAAAACCAGCTGGTGTTGGAGTTAGCCTGGTTTTCTTTTAACTTTTTCCAGTGTAAACAAGCATGCATTGCACGTGTGCGGGTGGCCGGTTCTGTGCTGATCCCAGACCCCACTGCTCTCTTGGTGTGAGAGACCTCATTTCTCAGTCCAGAACAGGACACTGCACGTGGGCAGCTCTCACCGTGCAGGTTACTCATTGCAAAAGCCGAGGTCACAGGAATTTGCAAGTCCACTTTGTCCCTCTGTGAGGTCAGAGAGCTCTTGGGAAGTAAGAGGCACTTGTTGTAATAGGTGCCCTTTCTTGTGCTGCAAAATGCATCATCTTCTGCATTGCCTAATTCTCTCTAAACACAAAGAACTCAGTGTTTTTATGAAAGTCAGTTTGGCATCTTGTGCATTGTCCCGGTTTGAGACAAATTTTGGGAGGAGACTCCGAAAAGGTATCTCCTCTAAAAGGCAGAATTGCAGCCCCTTCCCCCAGCTAAGGTTCAGAATTAAAATCTTCTTGGAGGGACGTGAAAAAGAACTGTTTATTAACAAGCGATGTGCACGCAGGCACAAAGAAAACAAAGCAAACAAAAAAACCCCAAACTTGAATAATATCAGGCAGTAAATCTTCTCTGCCGTAGAGAAAGATGGCAGAATTTTTCAGAGTCTCTCCTTTCTTTAGTTCAGCTCCTCCTGAAGGCTCGGCCCGGCTGGGCTGGGGGGTCTGGCAGCTCCGGGCGAGGGTCCCGCTGACTGTCTCCCCGGAGATCGTTTGATTGTTCAGATAGGGAAAAAAACCAGGCCGAACAGTCCAAAAAGCCCCCCCCCAAAAAAAACCCCTGCAATCCCAGCGGAAAGGGGAAAAAAGGGAAAGAAAAAAAAAAGGAACCAGGGAAAAAGAAAACCCCCTGTCCTAACCCACAGCCGGGCAGACTACTGGAAACCAAGGAGAAAAAAAAGAAAAAAACTTGCGCTTTTATCTCAAAGAGATAGAAGCAAACCATGCCAGGTTTTCTCTCTGTGAGCTCAAGGTCACAGAAACCATTCCTGGGCTGAAGCAGATGATAGAAAAAAAACCCAAAAACCAGAGCATAAAAATCGCCCCAGGACAATTGGCATGTAGATCTTTCTGGATGGTTTGAAGCATTTTTGAAGACTGAGCTAGCTAGGAGCCGAGTGGTTATTCTCTTTTTGAACAGTGTCTAGAGCAGGCAGAGTCTGACAGTTTCACTTTCAGCTGAGTTCTTTCCCGTCTGGCCAACCTCAGTTACTTCGTTCTGCTTGCAGCTGGTGTCACAAAGCAGTTTGAGCGAGGTCAGCCTGTACACTGCTTCTTATCTGTGTCTTTTCTGGTTCCTCTGCTAGTATGACCATAAGCGAATCTCCCAACTGGCAGATCGACTGGTTTCAAAAATAATGAGTGAAGTTCCTGATGTGGTGATGAATGGAGATCGAGAGCATCGCTACCCAGGTAACTCAGGCCAGATTCTGAGCCCGTGAGTATTGTCTGGCTCCTCGGTGTTAACGGCTGTGCCTGAATAACGCACTTGAGCACACGATGCAAGTCCTGCCTGGCAGGGGACAATTTGCCTGAGATTTTAGTTGATGGATTTTTTTTTCTATTTCATTTATTTGTGTGTAGGGTGCATCAATTTATCTTTTGCATATGTGGAAGGGGAGAGTCTTCTGATGGCTCTGAAAGATGTGGCTCTGTCTTCAGGAAGGTAGGTGGGATGGACGGGTGTATTTTTGAGAGAAAATAGCATCTGCTAATGAAGGTAAAAGCTAAGGAGTACTCTCCTTTGTGCCCCGTATTTGCATATTCAGTTAATGAGTCAGCCTAGCATTGATTACATTCTGAGGTGGTGTTTAAGTGACACTTTTCAACTGAAGGTCAAATTTACTTTTCCTGGAAGAAAAAAACAACAAACAAAACCACAAACAAAAACCAACCAAAGAAATCCTTAGAAAACAACCCCCACAAAACCACACAGACTAACCCAGAAATTCCCATCAATTAGCCTTGCAAACTGGTTATTTGAGTAGCCTTGATTTGTACTGGTGGCACTTTCATTCTTAAGGCCACCAACATTTGAACAGCTTCTGTCCTTTGGCAGGTTTTAACTGCACTTAGTGAGGCTGGGCGTGTATCTGAATTAAATCAGCTCATAGTTCCTGTGTTAAATGCAAAAGCAAGAAAGAAAATTGCATGTGAATTTTATGGAATTGTCCTGACTCCAGGAGTGCCGAGTAATGTTTCTGTTACAAGCCAAACCTGATGTTTCTGATGGAATGAATGGAGCGTAAGGATGCTCCCCGCTCCTTCCCTCACCTCAGAGAACAAAGCTGCCAGCATTTCCTAATTAGGAACTGGCTGGCACTATGAGCAGGAGGAACAAGTCTCCACACGACTGTCTCTGAGGCCAAACGCCTCTGTAAATGTGAAGATCTCTGAGTCTCTGCCCTGTGCTCCGGGGAGCCGTGCACAGCTCTCCAGTGGGCACTGCGTGTTGCTGCCTGTACAGCCCGAGTCCCAGCGTGTAGCCCGTTCTGGCTGCTGCTGCAGGGTGGAAGCTCTCTGTTGACAGCTGCAGTCATCGTGCTCTGGATCCCTCTGTGCACTGTTTTCCATTTATTTGTTCTGCTGCCAAACAGTAGCTTGTGAAGTCTTTTTTTTTAATTCCTTTTATGTTCCTGGTGTGTTATCTTCTCTGGATACTTCTGTCTTGGCTTCTTTGTCTTTTTTTCACAGCTTCTTCTTCAATTACCTCCTAATCTGCATTCCGGCTGCCTCTATGTGGCATTGTGTTTATTCTTCTCTATTATTTGTATTCTCTCTCCTTTCCTTATGCTCCTAATTTATTACTCTCATTTCTCACTAATGCCTGCCCCTTGTATTCTTTTTTCTTCAGTAGCAGAAATACCACTTTGCTTGCTTGTATTCACTTGTGGTTTCCAGGGGCTGGGGAAGCTGATACAGGTTGTTGTAAACAGGCGAGTGACCTCTTTGTTGGAGGAGATGAAGCAAGAGTCTGACATTTCCCTGCCTTCCCTTTCCCAGCGCTTGCACATCGGCCTCTCTGGAGCCTTCCTATGTTTTGCGGGCAATCGGAACGGATGAAGACTTGGCTCACTCATCCATAAGGTGTGTGCCCTAACGCTTCCAAATCTTTTCCTTTCCTGATGAAAGTGGGTGGCAGATTTGTTCCACCCCGTCCATACGCACGTTTTTCAGTTCCTGAATGATTTTCTTTTGGTTTAGGTTTGGCATTGGTCGTTTCACTACAGAGGAAGAGGTGGATTACACAGTGCAGAAGTGCATTCAGCACGTGAAGAGGCTGAGGGAAATGAGGTGAGACGTGGTCTTGATGAATGCAAAGACTTCTTAGGTGTGATAATCATGGGAAGAATTGGATTTATTTAGTTGGAAGTAATTGTTTGCTTCAAAACTTCGATGGTGTTTCTCTGTATCAGCAGTGTCCCCCAAGTAGACAGGGGCCTGATTTTAACATTAGTGACAAATTTCTAAGGAAACAAACCTGACACCAAACCTTTTCCCAGATCTTGCCTGGGTCAGAGAAGAATATGAGTAGGGCAGGCACACAGGGCAGTACCTAGGAGGTTTGAAGCCAGAGCTGGTATTGTCACCGAAACCCGGGAAGAAAATAAAAACCCTCTAACACTATATTTGAAGTGATAGAGAATCAGGCATTGCTTTATTCTGGCCAGGATGTGCCCAGGAAGAATATTCCCAACACACACGTCTCTCCCGAAGTTTCTCTCAGATTTTATACACTCAAGACTCATAGGAACACATTCTTTCAAAGCTTATTGGTACAAAATGAGGTAAACCCCAGTATCCAGGTTCTCATGGGGTCTGAGTTTCTTCATCTTCGGTGTTGATTAAATTTCCATTTTGTGATACTTTTTGTCAGTCCTTTCCCAGAATAGCTGGTTTCCCTCTGCCCAGGGCATTGTCTTGGGTTGATGGTTCATTATCAGCCTCTGATGGTCGTTGATGTTCTTTGCGTACCTCTCCCAGCCTGACGAGATGTTAAACCTGTCTTTCTAAAACACAACGGAGGAAATTCCTTCCCAAAGCAAGACCCAGCCAATTCTTACTAAAGAAACAGAAACAGAAATTTTTAAAAGATACAGTTTCCAACAGTATTACTGAGTTAATGTATTGATGAGAAGTTGTTTTATTCTGGTGAAACGGGAAGACTCGTGGTGCATTTGGACAGTGACAATGCGAGGGTTGAGTCTCAGAGACACCAGGGCTTTCTGCTCCAAGTGGGAACAGGAAACGAGGAGGAACACCTGCCCGCTCACCTCCCGTGTTTTGGGGTGAGGACGCAGTTGAGGGCTGAGCACCTGAAGCTCACTGACCTCCAGAAGGGCAGGACAGGCAGATAGATATCTCCTAATTCCTTGTGTCGTTGATAAAATTGTCTGTTTAATTATTGTTGATGATGTCCTGTGCATTTTAGCGAGCCCTCATTTTTCTCCTTTACTTTACAGCCCTCTCTGGGAAATGGTGCAGGATGGAATTGACCTCAAAAGCATTAAATGGACTCAGCACTGAGAAGACATTGCTATCCATGGATTAGATGTGGATTAAAATGCATTTTTCTGTACAGTCTTGAGCAAAATTATGCAGCACTTGTTTCCTGACACTTGCAATTTGACTGGAGAACTACCCTTTCAGACCACAAAATCTAGGAAGCCAAACAGGAAACCAGTCTGTATCATGGAGAGAGGCAGGCTGGTCCAACACCCACTGTGTTTCTATTGACACACAGAAATTTATGCTAAAACGTAATTTATTCAGAAATGTATTTTCTAATGAGAAAATTAAATCAGCGTGTTACTCCCAGGCCGGTGAATCCTGGCAGGATGTTGCTTCTCAGTGTAACTCAGCCCAAGTCACTGTTGTGTTTGCACCACAGACCTGTTGCCAATTTGTTCTGGTTGAGGTGGGTATCCTGCAGCATCAGCTGGGTTTTGCCTCTCAAATGCCTTGTACTGCAAGAAATTCTCAGATAGGTGGACACTTCGATCTCTGGAGGAAAGGGACGCCTCAGTGTGGCTATGTGCCTTCACAGATAAGCTGTATGTGCAGTTAAGAACAATTTTTTCCTGAAATTGAGTCTTTTGGGCTGATTTTCCTTGTTTTATTTGTGTGTGTGTGCATTAATCCAAAAGATTCTTCTGTGTTCCAGAGTTTATGATACAATCATGATGCACTTTGCTGTCCCCTCCTTTGGGTTTTTCCAATGCAATTTTTTCTCAGTGAGGAAAGAAAACTTGAATGGCTGGGGAGGGGATTGGCAGAACATGTCAGCGTTGGTGTCAGCAGCAGTTTGATGGGAGCATGAGTGGTGGAGGTGGTGGGGAGAGCAGCTACAGTGCAATGTCTTAAGGCAGTCTGGGTTTTTGGGGGTTTTTTATGGTTTTTTTTCCTCCCTTTGTCATGAGACCTTTGCTGTTCCTTGGTTTGCCTGTGGGCCCTTGGTTTGTCACTGCAGGGAGTCTGCCCAGCTCAGCCTGCGTGTTTTGTGTGGAGATAAGAACACCTGGCACTGAAGTTTTCTTTGTCTCACTGTACTGTCTCACTAGAGATTCACATGGGAATCCTTTCTCAAGTATCTGCTGAAAAGGGTTGATGAGGTTAATTCCTATCAGTGTTTCTCCTTCCTTCCCTTTGGTGATCTGAACCCTGTGTGGAAAAGTGCCTTTTTCTCAGTGCATAAACAAAGAGCTCTCAAATTGGTTGTGCTGAGCGATGGATGCTGTGTTAGCTGCTGCGTTTGGTGTGCCCCGTAGGCAACATCTACACCTTCAGCTTGGGAGGGAATCTCCCTCCATAGACAACATCTACACCCTCAGCTTGGGATGGAATCTCCCTCGAGGATCAGCCGTGTGGTGGGAAAGCCGAAGCTGAATCTCACAGGATGGACTGTGCTACAGAAGCTCGTGCATTTTTTGTTACTGAGGACAGATTTGGGTGTTTGTAATGCAAAGCTAATCCTCGATTGTTCTAGCTGAAATGACTAGCTTTAGCAGTTTTAATATTGTAGTGCTGGCACCTTATATTTCATCACAACGTTTTTAAAACTACCATAGGCATAAGTAGGTTTTAGCAGTGTTGTATGTATTCTTTTTTCATCCCTGGGCCATGTATATTTTCTGGATTAAACATGTGCTAACATGCTTTCCCAGCAGGTTTTAGAAATATATGTTTATGAATTGTTCTTTGTGTTTTGAGAATGATAAAAAGTGACAGATAAGAATTAAACTTGGCTACTGTCAGTCTTTTGGGATCCACCTTTCTGGGGGAGCCATGCAGGACAATCAGTAAGTTGCTGAATTGCAGCTTTCATTAGGCAATGGAGAAGGATAAACTTCTGCTTTTTCTGCAAACACTGTTCGTTGTCATCGAGTTGACACTTGAGCTTTGAAGAGTCATTCTCAAACTCAATGACTGAGCTAATTTTTTTTTTAAACTCAAAGAGCTTAAATTGTGTTTATTTTAAAAAAGGGAGCCCGAAATCTTGAAGATTCTGACCACCTCTTGTGTGAAAAGACTTAAAATAAAAATTCTACAGGTAAAGGTTTGGGAAACTCGTTCATACTAGTAACAAATGTTTATTTGAAATGTTTATAGGACAAGATGAGGAAAAATGTATAGTGGAGATACTTTCCCTCATGACAGAAGGAAGTAATGCCAAGGATGAACATCTTAACTGTCCCTCACTGAACGCAGCTAAAGCCCTTGGGGAGGGGAGCCTCAGTCTGTCCCACTCTCACCAGTCGGATGCCGGTGTGTGGTGGTGCTGCATCCTCCCCAGGCTGCACCATGGTCTGAAAAACGCTCATTAGGCCTTGGCCTTGATGAGCAGCCCTTGGGCTCAGCTCCCCTTGAGTTTATCAGAAACACTGCTCCAGGAACTGGTGCTGTCCAATGAGCTGCCTTTTTTTTTTAATATGAACAGCCTTGGAAACTTTCTTTCCTGAATGGCGTAACATTCTTGTTCTCCCGCTTTCAAAGAAAGTTTCCGACCCAAAGTGGGGCCAGGATGAAACATTGTCATGACCAAAGCCCATCTCTTGTGGCCCTATAGGCAGTGGCCCTGAGCGAGACCTTTGGGGCTCTCCTGGGGCCTCTCTGAGCCGGGAACTCTCCTGTTTGCTGCACTCAGAGAATCCCCAAAGGACGGGTCCTGGGCCGATCCCCCCGCGCCTCGAGGCTCCGCACTTCACCCAGTGACAAACGGCATCTGCAGTGAGTATTTCAGTCAGAACCCTGCGTGTCCCTGCAGGGCTGGGATCTTATTTAGCAACAGGGAGACCTGTTGGGCTGTCTCCTGTGACCGGAGGGTTGGAATGGAAGGATGCAGGCAGGGACAGGAGAGGCCGTGTTACTCTCCATGTCAATAACCAGCAGGAGCGCATGGAGCTCCACTGGGGATGAATGAGGAACTGACCGAGTTTAGGAGTCAGGATTACATGGAGGGCAGGGACAGGTGACATCAAAGCGGGGGTCTCCTGCAGGCTGCCTGACCGGTCAGATGAGCCAGCGAGGGTCATCACAGACAAAGAGGAACAGCCTCATGTTTACCAGCCCTAGTTCTCCTGGGGGGATTCAGCCACCCTGACATCTGCTGGAGGGAGGGCCCAGCAGGGCACAGGCAGTCCAGGAGGTTCATCATGACTGATGTCAACTTCCTTCTCCAAGTGACAGAGGAGACACTGAGGAGAGGAGCTGTGCCACCTTACTCTCACCAACAAAGACAAACTAGTGGGGAATGTGAAGCTCCAGGGCAGCCTGGGCTGCACTGACCATGAAATGGTGGAGTTTGAGATTCTTTGGGCAATGACAAGGGTGAGAAGGAAGCTCAGTGCGCTGAACTTCAGGAGAGCAGACTTGGGACACATCAGGGATCTGCTTGATAGAGTCCTGTGGGATAATACCCTGGAGGGAAGAGGAGCTCAAGAAAGCTGGTTGATATTCAAGGATCAGCTCTTCTGAACTCAGAAGCAATGCATCCCAACAAAGTCAGGCAGAAACACCAGGAGGCCTGTATGGACCTGAGAGAGGAAGTGGCTGAGCACAATCCATCGATTTGAGAAGTCGTGTCAGTCTGGTGAAGTTTTCACTGACTGGAAAACATCCCCCATTTTAAAAAAGGGAAATACGGAAGCCTTGTGGGACTACACCTGCCTGACTGCCTGGCTGGCAATTCTCTCTCTGCTGTGACATCAGTCATGGGTCAGCAGTTTCCAGTCAAATTGTTTCTGCTAACATACACGCTCTGTGCTTTGAAACGCTAGTTTCCCAACACCGAGTTCCAAAAAGCTGGCCTGAGACTCCTTCTCTACTGCTGACAGCCTTGAGGAAATTTCAGACTGGTGAAGAAGGAAGGAAGGAAGGAAGGAAGGAAGGAAGGAAGGAAGGAAGGAAGGAAGGAAGGAATGCCAGTTTTTTTGAAATGGACAATATGGGACAATATGAGTGGCTGGGAGAAACGATCCCTCTGAC
This sequence comes from Pomatostomus ruficeps, assembly GCA_013400735.1. Taxonomy (NCBI): domain Eukaryota; kingdom Metazoa; phylum Chordata; class Aves; order Passeriformes; family Timaliidae; genus Pomatostomus; species Pomatostomus ruficeps. The sequence goes on along the minus strand of VYZT01056703.1, from coordinate 34,936 downwards.
AGCTGATGTTCCTCTGGTCTGTCCAAATCAGAGTGACAGAATAAGGCAGGTACAAGATGCTCTTACGAGAAGCAAAGCTCATACTGATGAACAATCAGAGTGGGTTTGTGCTGAGTAGGCACAGTAAAACCAACAAGGTGTTTGATTGTAAGAGTAACTACACAGGATCATTAAGTCACATCACATCTGACTGACAGGTTTTAAGTAGAGATTGGGATGAGGAATTAAGCGTATTTCTGGGAGGCTCTGTGAGGATTATTTCTGTTGAAGAGTTTTCTAAATGATCTGGAAACAATTAAGATTTGTGGTTGACATGTAGTTGTTGGAAAGGAAAATACAAGGTAGTATGAATCATTTAGCAAACTGAGTTCATTCATCCAAACCACATCCTTGTACAGGTGAAGGAATAGGATCAGAGGCTCTATTTATGGAATGGTACCTTTAGGGTCTGGAGAAGAAAAAAGCCTTGGATTTGGGGTAATGCTCCCAGACTAATGGTGCAGCAAAAGTATATTGCAAGGAGGAAGACATATTTATTTCATATATGGAATTGGCACAGTGGATGCTCGTTCCCTCAAGCTTTACTTTAAAATGTCTTGTGTAAATTTTCTTCCCCTAGTTGCATACCTAACACCTTTCTTCAGTTTTGATTTAGGTAAAGGAGACACATAAATTAGTGTGCTACTAATGGTTTCCTAGTATCTAATAAAGGCAAATCCTATTCTTTTCTAACGTTTTTTCCCCTCTGCCTGCCTTCCCTCACATGCATATTACAGGGAAAACACTGGACATGGTTACATGATCGTGTTTTGCTTTCCACAGATAACTTCCTCCTGCTGTTGGTCACTAACTGCATCGTGCTGCTGACGTGGCTTTGCTACCCTTGGTCCCTTGGCATGCTCCTAATACCACTAATACCAGTTCTAATACCACTAATACCAGTTCTAATACCACTAATACCAGTTCTAATACCACTAATACTAGTTCTAATACTACTAATACTAGTTCTAATACCACTAATACCAGTTCTAATACCACTAATACCAGTTCTAATACCACTAATACTAGTTCTAATACTACTAATACTAGTTCTAATACCACTAATACTAGTTCTAATACTACTACTAGTTCTAATACTAGTCCAGGATCTTGTTCCCTTTCATCCACTCTACAATCAATGTGCTTCTTAGTCTTGAGTGAACTGGACATTCCTTTCCCAGGAAAATTTGGGTTTGGCTGAGAAGGCAGTTGGAGACTTGTCGGTGTCATGGGCATCTGTTCTCGACTTTGCTCCAGGCTGAAGCACAGACCAGAAGGGTTCAGGTGCAAGGCCATGTGCTGGTTTGCAGCAGCTGTCCCGGGTGTTGGGATTTGCTCTTCGATGAGCCACCATGGAGTCTGTACAGACACAGTCCAGAGGCCCACGGGGGATTGTGGAGCCTGGTCCTGGCTCTTTTTGATGGTCCACACAGTGAACACCACAAGTCTCTTCACCATACTTATCTGAGCAACAAAAGGTAACGTGGTGACTCGTTATGTGGTAACACAGATTCTTTCCCATGGGAATTTTTCTCTTCTTCTTCCTGTGTTCTATAAATAAAGATAAAGTTTAGATGTTATTGAAACCGTCTCTGGGAAAGATGGGTGGTTCTAACCTGGCCAATTGGCCTAGGGGGAGGTTTTGGATTTATCCAACCCGGACGACCTTTGAAAAGTCTATATAAGTTTTATAATTAAATAATAAATTCAGATTTATGCCACTCAACCGTCTGGATCTCTTCACTCGGCTAGCGGTTCAACAGCGACACCATTACACTGCACAACAGCTGCAAAGTCTTCTTTTTCCTCTGACCTGGGGTGTTCCAGCACTGTCCTTTCGTTGTCCCCGCTGTGTCCCCGCTGCAGGGTGGCTGGCGCGGCTGTGGTGTCGCAGAGTGAAGCCCTGAGCTGCAGATGCTCCTGCTGCCCTCCATGGCTTCGGCAACCAGCACTCCAGGGAAGCTGGCAAGCCTGGCTGTCCACGCCTCTGGTGACTTCGATCACAGCTTTTCTGAGCTGTGTCGGGGTGCACGGGGACAGCCAGCCCTGCCTACTGTCACCAGTGCCACAGGAAGGTGAATTACTGGGTACTGCCGACAGCAGTCAAGGAGAGGTGTATAAGCAGATGGCACCCCTGCCAAGAAAAAAAGGAGCTTTTAGCTTGGCTGAACTGGTATTTTCAGGCCATCTATTATCATAAATACCAAAAAGAATACAAAATCTGAAATAATGAGCTTAATAGGGAGAAGATAAGCAAGTGTGGGCTGTTGCCTGGGAGGGGATGAGAGTAGTAAGCAGAATTTGGGAGTAGAAAGAGGGGATGTACAGGAAAACAGATGATGGAGCGGGGATTGTTGTGAGCAGCTCCAGGTTGGATCCCTCTGCCTCAGAAGGCACAACCACGATAGTTTGCTGTTTTTCACCCCTTAACAGAAACCAGGGCTGAATTGTTGAATTGTTGAACTCCAAAATTTGGTGCAAAAGCATTTGCAAAGGGAGGAAATGATTTATTTTTACCCGTTTCTCGCAGATGACTAAACAGGTTTTATTTTTCCATTGTAAATGGCTGGTGCTGCTGTGTCTGCGTCCCCTGAAGGGCAGTGGCAGAGAACCCAGAAGGGTCGGGGGTCCCTCGGCTCAGGCCACTGCCTGGTTATCGGCTGTGATAAATAAGGGAATAATAAATGTTGGCTCTCATCTACAAACAATCATGTAGTATGTAGAAATAAAACTTTGCATGCATGAATACAACATTTATAAGTGAATATGTAACAATAATAAATGATAATGTAGAAATGGTGTTAAGATAGAAAATAGTAGAAACAAGGTTAAGGGGGAATGGTAATTTGGAAATAGTTGTAACATGTTAGGGAAACGTAGTAATTGCATGGTAATAAATGTCATTTGAGCTGACACACCACAGCACTAGAGATCAAGATATCTTAACGAAGAAAAAGAAAATAAACCACATGAATTCAGGAAAGCTGATGTCTTATCGGAAACTCACACCTCCCCGATCTTTTGCCGGCTACAAATTTAGGATGTGTCTGAGGAGGCGCCGGCCTCCAACTCCGAGA